>JAQZBX010007312.1:0-27873 GCA_029593785.1 Cabassous unicinctus | reverse complement strand
GTAGAGGGCTGTGGCACCCGTACCAGGTCGAGGGCGTTGTTTCACCCGTACCGACCGCCTCGTCTAGGCAATAGCAGTACCTACTATTGTCCAGAACTTACTAGGTTGGCGAGCCATACTTCAGCTTGTTTCCCCTCACTTGTGGTTACCTGAGATAATTTATTTCACTTCCAAGTGAAGAGACAGATTTTATTCAAATACTATTTCCCTACCAGCCATCAAGTGAAATACATCTCCTCATCTTTCATTAAATGCAAAATTCTATAAGAGTCAAAAGACTTATATGAGAAAGAGAAGATATCAAATGGTATGTATGAGAGGATACAGTAAATCCTAGTTACTTTGAGTAGACTAATTCTTTCATTTGTATAAAGTATCTTGCCCTGCCCATCATTAAAATACTATTTAGCAAAGGGTTATTTTATTTCATATGGTTATATATTTATTTCTACTCTATATGTATCTGGAAGTCCTTGGGATTGGGATTCTTGATGCCTGAATATTATGCCAGCTTCGTAGTAACTGCCTGAAATGGGTCAAGGATTTTAAACTCTTGGACCATCAATGTCTCTCTAAACAACAATGTCTCTCTAAAGTGAGACTATTTATCCTCACTTCTTCTCAGGATAATTTTAAGTATTATGTGACATGAAATAAATAAATAAATAAATAAATAAGACTCACAACCTATGAAGCCCTTAACAATATGATTTTTGCTATTTTGCAATTAATTTTTAAAAATAATTTAATTATCTTCATGGAAATCATCAGTTAAAAGCCATGAGTTTATTTTATGCATAGCAACGCAAAACTTCTCAGGTATGCCTCCAATGTGTAAGACAAGGGACATATTGTCATCCAAGGAAAGAATAGGTTTTTTTTTTTTCACATTTAATTAGTATTAAAAATAGTCAAGAGTTCTTATGAAACCAGCCACTGTATTTCATTTCAAAACCTTATAAAATGTAGGGACTCTAGGCTATAGCCATTTGCCTTTTTAATCTTTATCTCTTCTATATTTATTTCCTCAGACAATGAAAATCCCCAAAATCAGGCTTTTGGAAAAATTATGTCTATTCATTGTAATAACTGGATTATCAATTGTGTTTCTATTTGGCTAGATCTAAACGAATGGGGTTTTCTTTGCAGAAAATGTGGTTTTCTTTGCACATGGTCGATAATTCTATGGGAAAGAGAAGAGTTGAGGCAGGGGTGACTGGCACTGAGTGTATAAATATATGAAAACACAGTAAATTTAATCCTGGTCATTTGAGTGGTGCCCATGTATGATCCCGCCTTACATCCTCTTGGACTACCATTTACTCTTGCAATTGTTAAGGCAAGCACCTTTGTTCAGATGTAACCTTGCAGCACTTTAGCTACACCAGGGCATTTTGCTTTAGGGTTTCTTTGGTGCCAGAATTTTGGACACATGCAGGCACTCTCTCAGCACTTGAGTGTACTCTAACCTGGAAAAACAGAGAATTTAACCACCCATGGAGCAATCCTGGATCAAAGGAAGATAGATGTTGCTAGGTTAACATTTGAAGTTATCTCTAATAAAGACAATCTGAAACTCCCACTACTTATTCTCATTGCTCCTCAAAGTGTTTCCATGGAATGTGATCTCCAATTGTCAACAGTGTGAAATACTTAATAGCTCTATAATGTGCCATTATATTGCCTCACACTTTCCAATCACCCACTCTTCTTGCCTGGTGTAGCAGTTTGATATTGTTTATGAATTCCAAAAATAGATATTGGATTATGTTTGTAAACTGGCTTGTTCCTCTGGGCATATTAGATTATATTGGATTCAGAGGTTTCACTTTTACTTGATTAAATGATTGAGGCTTTGATTGGGCCACGTCAGTAGGACGTTGAGTACCCGCAGAGAAGGGAGTTTGGAGTTTTGATCCTGGAGCCTGGGAAGTAAACACATAGAGAAGCAAATAAGTGAGGAAGGAGAGAAGGTTCAATTGGACACAGCAGAGGCCCCGGAAAGAGAGACGAGCCATTTGCCTGACAGTCTACAGCTAGCCTTGTGGAGAGAGCAGAGCAGCTGAGCCCAGAGAGAAACAAGCCCCGGGAAGAGAGGAACCCAGGAAGCGTGAACCCTTGCAGATGTCTGGTGGCCATCTTGCTCCAACATGTGGCAATAGACTTTGGTGAGGGAAGTAACTTATGCTTTATGGACTTGTAACTGTAAGTTTATAGCCCAAATAAATACCCTTTATAAAAGCCAAAAGATTTCTGGTATTTTGCATCAGCACCTCTTTGGCTGACTAACACAACTGGCATAGCTTTTCCAAATCAACTAGTTTCATGCAAACTTAACTCAAGTTCTTCTTTCTAAGTGGCAATACAGTCTATGGCAGAGAGGAAGGGATATTAATATGCATTGGGGACTGAATATGTCCTTACATTCTGTTTGAACTTTATATACATTATTTAATCAATTCCCACATTATTGTAAGATTATTTTCTTATTTGAGCAATTAAAGCTTAAAGATAATAATACTTTTCAAAGACCATGATTATTAAATGATCAATCCTTCTTTAAGCTCAGTATTTTTCCACAAAACCAAATTGTTGGCGAGCGAGTATAGCTCAGTGGTTGAGTGCCTGCTTCACATATATGAAGTCCAGGTTCATTCCCTGGGATCTCCTGAAACAAAACAAAACAAAACAAAACAAAAAACAAAAAATTGTCCCTGATGAAAGTAGATCTTCCTCACCCAGTAGGTTATTCAACCGTGCAATTATACCTTTTTCTTTAAAAAAATAGTGTGCAAATAGTAGGCAATTGCTTTTAAAAAAGCAAATTTAAATGAATTGTTTCATAACCCCTCCACACAAACACACACCCATAAAATACAAGCACATATAATCACCCCACTATTTCTCATATTGTTAGTAGTAGTTCATATTTGTAAATGCTCCCAATAGCTCCCAGAGAGAACTTGACCTAGAACATTTTAGGGAATCCTTGGTAGACCAATTCTAGGCTTTGCACTAAGCAAGATTTTTAATATACATCAATATACAGCTTGACAACAGCTTTTAAAAATTTATGTAAAATCCCAATTAATACATGAGGTACTCCAACCCTGAGATAAGTGATGCAATTTATTGAAGTTCTCCATTGCTAATTAATTGCATACTAAAGAAGCAATACCAATTCTATCTGCTCAAATCCTGTGCTCCTTCTGAGCTTTGAAAATTGACTTAAGTTGGATCAACTTTGAAAACATTTGAAGCTGAATGTTATAAAACCTATCCTAAGCACCATTTCTACACAATGAAAATTCTTCAATATTATAAAAAGTAAGAACTTGAAATAATAAGTAAATATTCTAAATTTTAGGTTTCTAAAATAAATTTAGAATGTTGTTTTGTAATAACATTCCTAAATGAAACTATTTGTGATGCAAATAAAATGTCATTATAGCTAAAAATATCCCTGTTTAGTTCCCATAAAGAGAATAATGGATTTTTTCTTTCCTTAATGGGTCACTTAACTTCTTCCAATCATTTATAGCACTTTTGGGATTTCAAAGAGCTTGCATAGAATAATTTGAGTGAGGTGGGTAGTACAGCAATTATTATTCCCATTTTACAGATGAAGAAATAGAAACTCACATGAGCTAGAAAATTCACCAAAGAATATAAATAGATTCAAGCCTTGAAAATAGGTCAGTTAACTCCAAATATCAATAAGATAAATTACCTTCAAATGCTGAAAATCAGAAACTTGGTGAATCAGTATATTACCAGCTATTAACATAGCCATGGCTGAGTTTTGCATCTATGTTTCATTTCTCATGAAATTTCGCTGCAAGGATTGATGGATCCTCACCAGTACAGGGCAATGGATAAGGGAAAGATTAGCATTGTGGATGGCAGTGAGAATAAAGAGATGCAAATGTGTAGGATCCTAAGGAAAATGGCTAATTTGTGGAATTCACAAGGGTTTGATCAAATAGTTTGAACAGAGAATCACTGACATTCAAAATCAGATAAGCAAGAGTACGATGGGTTATGTGACGGTAAGTTCTAGCATTAGAAGGAGGGGGCAAATTTCAGCTTTCTGTTATGAAAAATGTCTAAAATAGATTATTAGTCTTCTAGCCAGATGGATTTGATTTCAATTCCAGTAACACCACCCTAACTATGACCACCATCATCAGTAATGAAATACTTACCTTGAACTAGGTAATTAACTAGGTGTTTTATGTATATTAGAACCTTTAATGTCTACAACCCTTACACAGTAACTCTTAATATCCCTCAATATACTCCACAGAATGTTTTGTGCTTCCTGTGTCATAAACTCATGTGGGTAGGTAACACTGTATTTAAATAACTGGTAAGGAAATAACAAAAATAGTTATAGAACACCTTCAAGTTCATTCAGTTGCTAAAAGGCTAAACTAGAACTCTAAGCTATACTCTTAACTAATGTACCACGCTTCCTCTTGACAGAGGGAACTGGGGAATTCCATTATAAACAAAAGCAGCAGCATCCTAATCCCACCGTTCAGCCCCACCTGATTCAGGTAGGCAGTGAGTTAGGTAATTAATTGTGCAGTTTTGGTGTCCTGCTTACATAAGCATACTAGATACTGCACCCAAGCACCCATATCCCTCACTTTCCCCTGCCCCACTACAAAATAATATCCTTGCACTTGTCAGGATTCCCTTAGAGTTTAAATTGGCTGAATTTCAGGAGTAGAAAATTAATATCTACAGTCTAGTAAACTTGGGTGAACCAATTGCTGGTTTTCTAAATATGACATGCTTTTAGATTACAAAGTAAAATAATTCCTCAGGTTATTCACAAAGCTTCTCATTTGAGCAGGCAAAGTGAGAAATTAAAGCATGTGATATTTAGCCTCTTTTATATAATATTCATTAAGATTTTAAGTGCCCATGATAAATTTCTTTGTTAGCATTTTTCATTATCTTTTTTTTTTATGGTCATTCTTCATTCAGTTTCCAATCTATGTGACAGTACTTGCATCTAAGGTAATTTGAATTAAATTTTCAAGCAGATCTTTTTGTATGTGTGTGTGAATTGCTATCAACTTGTTCTATTATGATCAAGATATTTTCCATCTACTCTATTCCTTTATCCACTAATTTAGTGAGTTTATCAAAAAAGCAATCAAGTTTGCCTGGCATAACGTGTTCTTTATAAATTTAGCATGGCCCCAGAGAATGTAATCTGCTATTTATTAACAAAGCAGGCAACAGAAGCACAAGCTTTTTCTATCACACTCCTCCGGGGCATGGCTGCAGAGACTGATTCTGGTTTGAAAGAGGAATTCAGTCTGTTCTCTGTAAAGGGGTAAGACCCCTGAGACAAGGGGTGAGTCTTTTGAAACTCACATAGAAATCTCAGTTTTTGAAATTGAATTGATTTACAAGTGGCTATATCTCTGGTGTGCAATCAAGGGCCTTGAAGTGTCATGAATGTGGTATCTGAAATTCTGAAAGCTGGTCAGAGCCACAACTCACAAGTCAGCCTTGCTGGAACTCTTAGGTGCTCAGGTATGTCCTCCCATCTGCCACAGATTTTAAGTATTAACCTTTTAATTGGCTTCATCATATTTACTTTTCCTGGACCTTAAAAAAATAAAATCTCATTTTGTTAAGTGAATTTTTACAAACCTCTCCATTATGTTGTTATAGACTAAGGAAGGGTATAATTAAATATATGCAAATAAATAAAACATTTTGCAAACTCATTAATGTAGTAGCTTTATATATAGATTAAATGAAATGGCTCATATTAAAGAGCTTGCAAAATTTAAGTACTGACTTTCTAATTTTACCCTGCAGAAGGATTATTTGTTAAAAAAGAAAATATGTAGTTCCACAAGCATAGATTCTAATACAGTTAGGAAATGGGAATCTGTGTTTTAAAAAAATCTCTTGAGATGAAGCTGATAAAGATGATCTCACAATGGCATTTTCAGAAAACAAACTTGTTCTAAAGTGCTATTGTTTTGGAATAAATTATTATTAGCTAATTCATTAATTTTAATTAACAATTTTTGATATCTAGATTGTGTCTCTCTCTATATAAATGGTGAAATAGTCTCTTCTGTAATTAACCTTCATAGGGAGTCCCAGGATGCTCCATTAAGGGGTGGCATGCCTAGAAAAGATGCACAACGTTTACACCATCATTATTATGGCCAATCCTCAGTCACATGAACCCAAACTAATTTCAAGTGAAGATGGAAAATAGAATCTTCCTCTGAGCGTGGCAAGAAGATTGGTGAGCAATTTTTCCAAGTGTCCTCCAGCATCCTGAAATAAATTAGATCAATATATCCCTGAAAGTAAAATCTAGCCCAATCTCTGAGTATGAAAGAAAACAAAGAACTACAAAACCATAGAAGGCCCAGAATGCCTTTAGAGATAATCTAGCCACATGCCACAGTTTTAATAATGGAGTTATTTTCCTACACCCAGGAGTCCAAGAGTGGAAAAATATTCAATTAACATTGTCAAAGAAAACTGCCCTGAATAATGGCAAACAGCAAGAATGACTTTATTAAGGCTATTGAAATAGGGGAGTATTTTAGTTTGCTAAAGGCTGCGAAGGCAATATACCAGAAATGGGGATTTGTGAACTTATAAGCTTACAGTTCTAAGGCCATGAAATGTCCGTATTAATGCAACATCAGGAGATGTTTTCTCCCTGAGATGTAACTGTGGGCTATCAAGCACATGGTGGCATCCGCTCATCTCTCCCCTCTCCTCCAGGCCTCGTTCCTTTTGCTTCTGGCTTCAGTGGCTCCTTTCAGCTTCTGACTCCTGGGGCTTTCTCTCTCTGTTTTTGGGCATTTCTCTCTGTGTGTCTCTGCATGTTTCTCCCATTTATAAAGGACTCAAGTAAGAGGATTAATGCCCACCCTGGGTCATGCAATCTAATTAAAGGCCCTTAACTGAAGTAATTTAATCAACAGTTCCTACCTACAATAGGTTTACACACACAGGAATGGATTAGCTCTAAGGACATGATCTGTGGTCTACCCAGCTTCAAAATGTGACAGGAAGAAAAACCAGAACTAAGTCAGAATTCACCTCCATTGAAACAAAGGATAGTGGGTTACTAAGGAAAGAGGTGGGCTAGTGGAAAGTACTGAAAGATGTTAGGGGAGTTTATCACTGGGATGAGTGAGTGATTTACTGAGTTTGCAATTAGGGCCATTTGTCTTTGAATGCTTACTTTTTCTGTGATTAGGTTGTCTTTATCTGGTAAAGCTGGCAAGGGAGAGGGAGATAGGGAATTCTCTGGTTAGATGCCTGGATAGCATAAAGGACTAGGTGAATGGGTGGTCATGACCTGGTATCAGGGAGATGTCTATCTAAAGCTTAGTCAAGCTATTGGAAAGTTAAGGCCATCTTGGTCAAAATCCAAGCCCCATACAACACAACACAGAAAAAAGATATCCAGGCCCTTTCACTAAGTAGGTATATACTTTAAAAAACAAGGCATGATTTTGCACCTCTTGGAAAAGTTAAGTTGTGTGCCTTTCATTTTCCATGCTTAGATTACTTTGAAAATATTAAAAAACTCGTGCTCATTTTAAAACAAAAGTGTTTAATCCATTAATCTCTATGAAGCAGACTGAAATCCTAGAGGGACTATATGTTTTCCAGTTCTTGAGCACTTACAGAAGAAATTAATGAACCTTATATTTGCTGCTTTTGAGCTTACCTACAGATAACATTGCATAACAAAAATGAACGGATTTCTCGTTTCAGCAACATCTAAAAAACCTCCAATACTTACAAGAAAAAGCTGGAAAAACTGAAAATCAACAACCCTTCTTAGTGAACTTAGATCTCAGGAGAAATTGCCACCCCAAAATCTGGAGAGACAGGAACATCAGAGAGAGAGAGAGCTTATATCACTTCTGCTTATTAAGAGAAAAAGCAGTTGGATTCACAATCTGGTATGAACTCTTAAATGGCAATTTTAATGATTTTCTGTGGAATAAGGGTGAACTAGCTTGAGAGTGAGAAATTCTTGGGGCCACACAGTTTTACAACGGCCTGTTAAGACTAATGGAGTAGCCTGACCACACCTTAATCAGGGAAACTGGGAACAAGCAACCCAAGGTACTCATCAGGGTAGAAACTCTCAAGGGCAGGGCCTCCTCCCCACTGGGGTGTATAAATACTCAACACTCAAAAAACACAATGTCACTGCTGTCAACACCTAGTGGGACATGCAGAGCTGCCATCCATTGACCCAGACATGAGCGGTTGGCCTAGTCAGTACACCGGCCATGATGGGCTCATTTGGACCCTTAGCCCTGTGTAAGTAATAAAGTGGTTATTTGTTGAGAGTTTTTATTGTGGCTGAGCCTGTTTTCCTCCAACACACCATACAGCAACTCCCTCCACACCTTCTCCTTGACAGAGGCCTACTCTACAGAAGAAAGATCTTTTGCATAGCATTATCCCACCTGAAAAAAGGAAATTCCTCCCACCCAGTCCCTTCCAGCCTTCCTGCCTCAACTAAGGGAGGAACCAAAAAAAAAATGTCAATAAGAATCAGGGCGTCAAGGAAATAGATTGGGAATGCTAAATCCAAGAAAAGGAGTAGATGGAAGCAGTAAAAACATTATACTACTAGAGAGATATTTGTGAAGGTGACAGCTCTGAGACACAGGCTCCCTAAACAACTGAGATTTAATTAGAAGAGTGCAGAATACATCCCCTCCCTCACACTTTAATACCATACAAATAAGGCTCCAAGATAGTCCCAGTTGATTACAGATGAAAGAGCTGCAAGACACAAAATATCTCTAAGGAGAAGTATTTACAGAATCCCAAATGAAGAGGGAGACAAAAACAAGGAACCTATAGCTATATCAAATATTAAACACAATTCAATTCTTGCCCAGCTTTCAACAAAAAGAACAAGGACTTCCAAAAGGAATGAAAAAGCAAAATGTGAAGAAAAATATTCAAAACCAGACTCGGATATGACACAATATCACAAGGAATGGGGGGAAAGAATGAGGGAAACTCTGAATGTGAAGAGGTATAGTGATATTTAAAGGTGAACTTCAGATGGTTAAAAATGTAAATTGTAAATCGTACGGAAACAACTAAAAAAACTTAAAGAAGTATAATTGATTCATGGAGAAGATTTCATAGAATCACTTAAAATGCTCAATTAAAACCAAAGAAAGCATTAATGAAGGAATAACTTCCAAACAATGTAAAATTACCTCCTAAAGCTAATATACAAGTAATAGCAAGGTTACAGGATGCAAAGTCAGTAAGTAAAATTCAATAGCTTTAGTATCCTCAAGATGAACATTTGGATTTCAATTTCATAAAAAAGGAAATAATTAGATATAAACATAACAAAATATCTGTATGTGGAAAACTGCAAATGTGCTTGAAAGAAATCAAAGAATATCTAAATAGAGATATTCTGTGTTCATGGATAGGAAGTCTCAATATTGTTAAGATTCAATTCTTCCCACCTTGATCTCTAGATTGAATGCAATCTCAAATAGTATATCAGCTAGCTCTGTAGTTAACATCAACAAATTGTTCTAAAATTTATATGAAAAAGTAAAAGAACTATAATAGATAACATAATATGAAAGAAGCAAAACTGAACTGGAGGATTCACACTACAAAATAGTAAGACATACTATAAATCTACATTGATTATGGAAGTGTGGCTTTGGTGAAAGAGTAGACACATAGCTCAATGGAACAGAACTGAGAGCCCAGATATAGACCCTCATAAGTTTAGTTGGCTGATCTTTGACAATGGATCAAAAGTATGGTATATTTGGGTAGCATCCAAATGCAAACAAGAAAAAAAAACAAGATGCAGATCTTGTGTTTTCATAAAAAGTAACTCAAAATGAATCATATGTAAAATGCAAAACAATGGAAACTCATGAAAGCTCTTGAGAAAAATAAAAAAAACATAAGAGGAAATCTATGTGATCCTGAATTTGAAGATGACTTTGTTTAGATATAACACCAAAGGCAAAATTCATGAAATAAAAGATGATGTTTTATTTATTAAAATAAAAAGATTACAGTCTGTGAAAGACAGTATTAATAACAGAAGGAAAAGGGAAGTCACAGGCTGGGAGAAAATATTCGCAAAACATGTATCTCATAAAGAACTATATCAAAAATATACTAAGAACACTTAAAACTTTCAGCAAGAAAATACACTGAATTTAAACATATGCAAATCCTTGATAGTCAGCTCACAAAAAAAGATATACAGATGGCAAGTAAGCATGAGAAAAGATGCTCGTCATCATTTATCACTAGGGAAACAAAGTTTTTTAAAAAATTAGATACCACTATACATGTTTTAGAATGGCAAAAATCCCAGAAAAACTGACAATATCAATAGCTGGTGAGGATTCAGAGTAATAGGTGCTCTCACTAATTGCTAGTGGGAATGGAAAATGTTACAATTACTTGGGAACAGAGTTCAGCAGTTTCTCATCAAAGTCAGTTGCCACTTATTGAAGAAAGATGGCGGGAGATCTCTGCTTTGTCTCTATTTCCTTCTCTTAAGTCTCTGTGGGCCCACCTTCTTCTGATCTTAGCTGTAGGCTGGCATAGGGCTCATCTCTCAGGGCTTGCTCAGCTGCTCTGTTCTCTTTGGCTGCAAACTATCAGGCAAATGGCTCATCTCTCTTCCCTGGGCTTTAGCTGTTCGAAACTTCTCCTTTCTGTCACATGGCTGGAGCAAAATGACCAAGTTCTTTCATCTTCCATGTCTATGGAGCTTTCTCTCTCTCTTCCTGTGTCTTCTTCAGTGTCTTCTTGAGTGCGTGCCCGTTTATATTAGCCCACCAAGGGGGTGAGGACTTAACCTGAGTTACACCCTACTGATGTGGTCGGATCAAAGCCCTAATCTTAACATAATTTAATCAAAGACATCTCAGCTGAATCTAATACAGCCAAAAGGTATCAGGTCCAGAGGAATAGACCAGTTTACAAATATAATCCTTATCTTTTGGGAGGTTCAAAAATAATCTCAAACTGCCACAATGACACACTGCTTTAGCCAAGTGATCAAGGTCCACACGACAGAGATAAATTGTGTTGACAGTATGTACTTTTGATATTATGTGATGGAAACAGCACTTTGATTCAGTGGTCTTCATCCCCAAAACATATAACCCTAGTCTAAGCATGAGAAAAAGCACAAGACAAATACTAATTGAAAGACACTGTAAAAAAATACATGAGGAGCACTTCTCAAACTGTCATGGTCATTAAAAACAAGGAAAGCCTGATAAATTCTCACAGCCAAGAGGAGCCTGCAGGGACATGATGTAATGTGCTATTCTAGATGAGAAACTGATACAGAACAAGACATTAGGTAAAAACTAAGGAAAGCTGAATAAAATATGGACTTAAGTTAGCAATAATATATCAATATGGACTCAATTGCAATAAAGATACTATGCGAATGTAAGATTTTAATAATATGTGAAACTGAGTGGGTGGTATATGGGAACTCTCAGTACTATCTTCATAACTTTTCTATAAATCTAAAATCATTCTGTAATAGTTTATTAAAAATTAACATCAGTTATTTTATTTCATTCTTTCTTGGACATAGCTTGGTGAAACTCGTTTTAGTAACTTCTTGGACACTGTCTTTGACCTTCACTTTTTCTTTGTCATGATTAATTTGGCTTGCAAATACCCATCTAATAGCTGATTAGAGAACTGAGAATGAGACTGGAGCTTAAAATTTGTTGGCTCTTCGCAGTTCTGACGTAGATTGAGGTGGGAGCATAATTAAAGTTAATATGCCTTAAGTGTCGCTCTTCCATCAATGGTGTGATGCAATAGTTGTTCAGGACCCAAATAGGTAAGGGCAGTTGTTAGCCAAGTATGGGGATGGTCAAACACTCTTGATATACTTCTACTCAAGTACTATTCAAAGTCCATCCATGTTCCTGAGAATTGATATGTCAAAGAAGTATTCCTGCCTCTCAGATGGTGTGCTTGATGTTATGAACAAAGATCAGATGATAGCTTCCTTCACTGCATTACTGCATGTGGCCATTTGAAAAACATGTTATCCCTTGAACTGGTGTTAGTTTTCTACAACAAATCTGTACCTTTAAGCCAGCCCTTAGGCCATACTTTTGTTAAGTTTGACTTTTGATAAACTTGGAATCTCTGGACCCAAAAACCCTATCAAGACTCAAGACTAGGCTAGATACTTCACATATTGTTTTCTCAATATCCTCACTCATATAAGGGGATAAATTGGGTGTTCTCGTGCATAACTAAGGTAATGTATGTGAAGAGATTACACCAGTGTCAAGAACTTTGCAAGAGTGTAGTTGATATTTGCTTTTAGATAATCTCTTTAAGGCAATTGCTCAGCTTTTGTCTATTTTCCCGACTCTTCTGTACCAGATCCCACCAAATCCTGATTTTCTCTCATATTTTAAGGTTTTCACACGTATTTTAAGGTTTTCACACATAAAAAATGTGGAGTTAAGTTGATCAGGAGGAAAGACACTGAAAAAGATGACAACTCACTCCACTATAAGTATTGGGGTCGCCAGCAAAGGCATGACTCATACAGGCTTGATGGGAAGATGTTTTACTCACATACTGAAGGCACAGTGCTAGGGAGTAACTTCAATAGTGGGCATCAGATCCCCATAGCCAAGGGTCTCAATCCGTGCCACAGTGGAAGAATCCTGTTCCCCGTGCCAGGGACAGCTATATCATCAGAGTCAGACTGTCTCCAGTGAATATGTACATATTGACCAGACAACACGGGGAGGAAAATACCAGCAGTCCTCTTATCTACTAGGGGATTGTGTTTTATATCACCAGGCAGACACCCCCTGTCCTGAGTACAGTTTGCATTTGTGGGTCCCAGGGAAAGGCGGCAGGCCATGCTAGGTACTATAAAGGGATGTGTTTGGTTATCTGACATTCAAAATTTAAATAGCCTATTCAGATCATTCTCACACTTTTAACTCCAGAAAAACTGGAATTGGAATTTAAACTATTTTGGGAGCCAGTTTTAAGTGTTTTGCAGGTCCTATATGAGCCACAGAGGAAATACAGCAACTGTAGTTTTCATCTTAGTATAGTTGAATGCTAGAGCTGCAGAAATCATGGACTGAAGAAAATTTATTATTGCAGGGATACTTATTAAAAGTAGCTTGCAAATAGAAACATGCATTTCTTGTACAGTTTTCTTAATGATATGACTTTTTGGTTCCTAGTTATCACCAATACTTTTTTTTTTTTAAAGGAGCTTTAGATTACATAAATGTTACATAAAAAATATAGGGAATTCCCATATACTCTTTCCACACTCTCCCCCATTAACAACATCTTTCATTAGTGTAGTACATTTGTTGCAATTGATGAACACATAATCAAACATTGCTACTAAGCATGGTCTATAGTTTACATTTTGGTTTATACTTTGCATTGCACAATTTTATAGGTTTTGACAAAATGCATAACAGCTTGCATCTGTCATTTCAATATCATGCAGAACAATTCCAATGCCCCCCAAATGCCCCATGTTATACCAATTCTTCCCTCTCCCTCCCCTCAGAACCTCTGGTGACCACCATCTTTATTCAATGTTGCAAGTTTTTCCATTACTAGAAAAATAATAAGTCCACTTTGGTCCATAGTTGCAGTCTTCCCTTATGCTTGTTCATTCCTCGACCTTGAGGATTTTGGGATGGTGATGCCCACCCTGCTTCTGACTGAGTGGGGGCTTAGATCCCATGGGGCAGATGGATGGTGCTGCCTTGCTTGCAGTTGTAGACACTCTCTGTTTTTTGGGATGGGGGTTGTCCATCATCATTCTTTTGTTAGTTGTCCTGGGTGAGTTCAATGAACTGGAGAATAAGTGTTGACTGCAGCTCTGTTGAGAGCATAGGAACAGACCAAAGACTTAGGTCTCTGGGACATATATTCAATGGGCATAGTGCTAATGAAGGTTCAAATAAATGGGGCAGAAGAACCAGGTGTAGAAAAATTATAAATGAATCTAATTCTGATACATTGGGGATATAGGTTATCATATAGCCCAAAGTAAGGCCCACCGATGGGGTCTCAATTTCCTGAGGTTGTCTGCCTTGCCTATAGTGTCAAGATGTCTCTAGAGGTCTCAAGAGCACTGCTGCTTGAGGCACTGTTTACTGTGGCAGTCAGTGAGATCCTCCTGAGACATGCATTAGCATAACTTCTGGGAATAACCTCTGACTCACTTTGAAATCTCTTAGCCATAAAATCTCATTTGTATTTAATATTTCCCCTTTTGTTCCAGGTGAACTCTGGAGATTTGTAGGTCTGTAGTTGAAACTACAATGGTGGAAATGTGGGATTTTTTGGACAAATATGGCAGGGAAGGGTCCCTGGTGCAGGGTGTCAGTAGTGGGGGGATGTGTGGAAAAGGGTGCACCTGGGGCATGCTTCTAAGGAACATGCATGTGTTCATCTTGGCATAGGCTGTTTTCTCAGTGGGTGCAGACCCACACAATAAACAAGAAAATATTAAACTCTCATCCTGGGGAGTGCTGCTATGTTGTCAGGTAGAGGGGCAAGAACATCTCAAGTACACAGGCAGCACCTAATAATTGAAAACAGAACAGTATATCATGCCCTCAATATTAATGCTTGTAACTTTGAACCTTATTCTTCAAAAATTGAAACTTAGTGGTTGCCACAGGCTCCCAATACTTTTTATGCTCTTCTAATTCTTTACTTTCCACACTTTATTTTAATGTTCAGTGTATTTATACCAATTCCCCAGGAATTTCTCAGGAAAAAAACACAATGCAGCTCATTTGTGGTGCTATTTATGCAACTCATTGCTAAAGCCTGATGAAGGACACAAACTATTTTGCTCTTTGGTAACAGTAAAATCCCTGCTTTTATCAAACCCTTCTTATTAAGGAAGGTACTTGGAGCTCTAAACCCTTGACAAATATGTCCCATGAAGTCTAGTGGACTCTTGAGAAAAAAATAATACTAACCTGACCTTCCTGTATAGGTAAATGATTTTGGTTATATTTGATATTATTACCAACCCCATTAAACCAAATTTACAATAAATTCAGGAAATCGAGTCAGGCAAGGTAAAAGAAATCAATGAAATAAAAAAACAAAACCTGAGAATGTATATAAAAATCTGTACATTTTTGGAGATCAATGTGATAAGTGTTGAAAAATCAAGTGCTAATGAGCCACTCAGATGTTTAGAATTTAAATTCAGGAGAGCTTGTCCTTCTATAGGTAGCTCTGGAAGCACTGAAAGCACAGTGATATTTTTCCTTGCTGTGTCTGAGTTCAGATGGCATATGCAAACATACACAGTGCAGAGAAAAGGACCTTTTCAACAGTTACTGCACTTAGTCCATATTAATACAATGGCCACATACAAAGAGGCCACTTTAAGATATATCAGCTTTAAGATCAATTGGCAAAATGTGTGATTTTGATTCAATTCTCAGTTCTGCTTTGTATATAAGAGAATATTTCCATTGAAACAACATTGATGTGTGTGAGTGTGAGTGTGCGTGTGTGTTTCTGTGTTATGTACCCAACTAATCAATCATAGGCAAGTATGTGTATAGACCCACATCTTTAAACTGATGTCAATAGTGATTGTGAGTCCCCAAATGACAAATCATCAGAGAAGTGTAATTTCCTGCCATAAAAAGTGCTACTTCTTGATTATATAGGATTTGACAAAATGTAATACCTCATGCATGATTTTTAAATAGGGATAGCAAATGGGAGATCTTTAAAGGGCATCTACACATATAATAAAATGGCATAAAGCTATACACGTAGAGTATATCAATGTCAATTTCCCAGTTTTGAAGTGTACTATTGATATATGAGCTTTAACACTGGGGGAAACTAGGGGGAAAATATACAAGTCTTCTCTACCTTATTTTTGCAACTCACTGTGAATGGATAATTATTTCAAAATAAAAGTTTAAAAGTTATAAAAGCTATATATTCAGTGAATTCATGCCTAATACAGTACACCAGAGAATTTGAGTGCTAAACACTGAATAAAACAACAACAACAACAAATCTCCAAGATTTATCATCTCGCCTTTAAATGGTTACATTTAAAATGCTGATATATTTTCTTGAAATATTTCTGTAGTTGGCAATATCTGCAGTGCTAATTCATATAGTTAATTCTTACTTAAATAATTAACTAAGAAATCATTTGCCAAGAATATTTCTGTACAAAAACTGAATACTTTCTCTCCCTCTACAGTAACCAATAGGAAGAAGCAAGCCATTGAAAGATGTATCAGAGCTCTTTTAATTGTATCTGGGCTAATTCAGCAAAGAGTAAGTTGGGCAGTGTTATGCCCTTCTCAACATATAAATGCCTTACAAGTTCTGAACACATTCGATTCCTTTCTTTTTCTTGAACTAAATATTTCCCAATGTCATATTCAAGGTATCTATTATATATTATATGACATATGACTACATTGCTTATTTATCCTGAATATAATTTCTTCCCTCATTATTATTGATGGGACTGGGAATGACCTAACTGGGTTTTACTTACTGAGAATTTTCAAAAGTCCTTTTGCAGAATTCAGTTGTATATACTTTTTCTAATATCTAGAGCTAGTTTTGGGGAGCTCTGCCCTTTCTTCAACCACAATCCTGATGCATATAGCTTTAATATCTTTTATGTTTTTTGAAAATAGCTCTCTTTGCCTCTTCCTGGTGTAATTCCCATATTCTAAATTTTTTTTTTTATTTGTATTCCTTCCTTGCTCTCCTCCCTTCATCCCTCCCTTCCTCTTTCCCTTTCAACTTTATATTCTTCTCTTTCTCATTCTCTTTTTATTCTATTTAAAAATATTTTAATTGCTTCTACTGCTAATTCTATTATTACTATTACTCTCATTATTAATACTATTCCTACTTGTATTTAATTTTGATGTAAGGAAGTCTAAAATGGCTATAATTATGATTTTATTTCACTTTTACCTTAGGAATGGCATATTTTGCAAATAAGACACTATTTAAGTACCCATGAATTTTCAGCAGCAAGAGAGCATGAATAAACAAAAGTATTAATTTGTGTATTTGAATCCAAAATAATCAGATGCAGGTAGAAGAAAAGCTGGTTAAATTTTTCTGCCTACTAAACTATTGTTCTTAAAAACAGAGGATTATTATATTTATGTTTAAATACATATTAACACAATACCTAGGTTCAGAATTTTGGTGAATAAATGTTTGTTGAACAAAACAATAATTACAAGAATGAAATAACTGAAGATTTATAGAATTAATTTGCCTTATACGTAATAAGTCATCTAATTTTTTACCTATTTGGGGAATTTACAATATCCATCATCAGGTTAGATTTGTATTCTTTTATTAGCTTTGATTTAGACTAAAATTGTATTCTTTATGACAAAAGGAATATTTTGTGTTCTACTAAGTCCTTTCTTGCCATTTTTCTTCTAATTCTTATTTTAACGTATTGTGACACCATTGTTTCCATCTCTAGTTTACAAATGAGGAATCTGAAACTCAGAGGGCTTATGTAAAGTCTTCAAGACCAAACAGTTAAACTGCATCAGAACTAGATTTTATATTTTCTAAGTTGACTGCCAAGCTCTTTGGGCTGAGCCACAATATTGAATTTTCCAGTTACATTTGAAGGTATTTCCTTGGTTAGAATGGTAAATATCTGTAGAGAGAAAAACAAGCAAAGCATCAAACCTTTCAACTGACAAGTTTGTATACATCCTCACTTCTCTTACATCAAATTCATCATGAGTAGATTGTTTGTTCTTTTATTGGGATTCTGAGAGAGTTTTTCATCACCTGCTATTTTGCATGGATGAATGGTTTCCAAAGAACACACGGTATCTATCATGCATAGCACTTTTTTTACAGGCTGCCTGAGAATATCCAGCACTCTGATGACTTTAGACCAAATTAAAAAAATAGACATAGCAACATTAGAAACAGATGTTTTCCTATAAGACCCTTTGATTAAATGAGAGAAAATGGTGTCACATTTTTAAAAAATTCTTCATCTTATTTTTTGAAAGAAATCCTACTCTAATACCAAATCCTTTGTCATTTCCAATGAACACTTTACTACTGTTTGTATTAGCATAACTGCATTACTTTTTCCCTTTTATTCTTTTATATAAATGATTTAAAACCTGTTATTTTATGTTAGTACAATTATTAAAATTAGGTGGGCATTGTGCAACACCATAATTTATTTTGTGTATGTCGGTAGAAAGGAATGGTATAAAACAAGCCTTAAGGGTATTTATTTTACATAATGTTTTTCAACACCTCCAGATGTATTCTCAATGACAGTCACACAGATTTTCAAACAAATACAATATAAAATTTCAATACCCTTCGCGAACATGCAGGCACCATAGTGACACAGATCATGTGGCACATTTCAAATCAACTTGCAGATACAGTCAGATGGAACATTTGGGGAAATAAAAAACACACTGATTAGTTTTTAACAGTTCTCTCCTTTCTTGGATTTACTTAGGTCCCAGAGAGCACACATCCAAGGACAAATGCTTTTGACACAAGAAATCCCATGTGTGGTCTTGTGAACCAATGGGCATTCTGAGAAATATCAAAGGGACCATTAGCTTGGTGAGTTTAAGCACTAGCAATAAAATCATCTCTGTTTAATACCACAGCAAAAAGAAAGACAAAAAAGAAAGGGAAAAAAACTAGTCCTCCCATCACTGGTGCAGGGTGTCAGTGATGGGGAGATACGTGGGAAAGGGCTCACCTGGGGCATGTCTCTAGGTCATATAAATGTGTTCAAGTGTTCATGGGGCATTGTCTCGATAGGTGGAGATCCACACAATAACCAAAAGAATATTGAATTCCCATCCTGGGGAGTCCTGCTACATTCTGTAATAGGACAGCAAGAATCTCCCAAGTGCAAGGGCAATGTCTAGTGCAGAAGACAGACCATTACGACAGGCCCGTGATATTGATGATTGTACTTATGAACCTTTACTTGTGAAATTGAAACTTAACCTAGTATTATAGACTGCCTAAGAGTTACCTCCTGAAAGCCTCCTTATTGCTCATATGTGGACTCTCTCTATGCCAAAAAGCATATAAATGCACAACCTCCGCCCGCCCCCCGCCCCCCGCATGGGACATGACTCCAGGGGATAAGAAATTACCAAGCACCAACTAGCAATGCATCTGTAAAAAGACCTTAACCAAAAGGGGGAAATGGTAAGTACGAATGAGTTTTTATGGCTAAGAGATTTCAAAATGAGTCAGGAGGCCATTCCAGAGGTTACGCTTATGCAAATCTCAGCAGGATCTCATTGACTGCCACAGAAAACTGTGCCTCAAATATCAGGGCTCCTGAGGGCTCTAGAGACATCCAGAAACTATACACAGGGCAGAGAGCTCAGGAATTGAGCACCTTGTCAATGGGCCATACTCTGGAATTTATGCTCCCCAATGTAACAGAGTTAAGCTCATTTGTAGATTCTCTACACATGGCTCTTCTGCCACTTTTATTTGAACCTATAATTAGCACTATACTTGATAAATATATGTCCCAGACACTTAAATCTTTGATCTGTCCCTGTGCCAGTTAAGCCCAGAAATTCAGCAGAGTTGCAACACCTACACTCCAGTTCATTGGACTTGCCCAGGACAACTTACAAGGATAATGATGGACAATGCCTATCCCAAGGAACAGAGAGTGTCTGCAACTACAAGCAAGATAGCTCTATCCATCTGCCCCATGGGATCTAAGCTCCCTCTCAATTAGAAGCATAGTGGGCATCACCATCCCAAAATTCTCGAGATTGGGGAATGAACAATGGACTACAGTATTATTCTACTATAGACTTATAATTATTCTAGCAATGGAAGAACTCTTATCATTGATATAAAGGCAGTGGCTACCAGAGGTTCTGAGGTACAGGATAGGGAAGAATAGGTGTAATATGGGGGCATTTTGGGGACATTGAAGTTGTCCTGCATGACATTGCAGTGATGGATACAAGACATTGAGTATTTTTTCATAACCTACAAAATCATGTGGGACAGAGTGTATACTGTAATGTAAACTGTAATGGTTAGTAGCAATGCTTCAATATGTGTTCATCAATTGTAACAAATGCACCACACTAATGAAGGATGTTGTTAATGTAGGAAAGTGTGGGAGGAGGAAGGAGTTGGGCATATGTGAACCCCTTTTATTTTTTATGTAACATTTATGTAATAAAGCTTCTTTAAAAATAAAAATATAAAAACAACAAAAAAAAAAAAAAAAAAAAAAAAAAAAAAAAAAAAAAAAAAAAAAAGAAAAAAGAGCTAGTCCTCCCTGTTGGTGGCAGATATTTTTGGAATATCTCTTGTGCTAGAGCCACAACCATCCTCTTGTGCCTATTTATAGCTCAAATGTCTTTAAAATTCTACACTGAAATTTTACACATCACAACTCAGATGTGAAAAAAATATATATAATTCCTCTTCTTTCTCTACATCCCCAATCCATTGTCAAGTCACAGATTACAGGTTACAATGACTCAAATACCTCTTCTGGTTTTCTTTGCTTCTTTTTTATTACTGCTCCCCATTTATTTCAGCCATTAATTTATATCACTCAGGTGATATATGGGCTCAGGTATTTATTTATTTATAGTTCATAATCTAATGTTATTGTTATTCATTTTATTGCTCAAATTTTTCCAGCTTTGTATGTTGGTATCTTTTTCAGGCTGACTCCTGTGTCCTTTAATATGCCTTCATATATATATATTTATATTTATATATATATTTATTTAACAGAGATGTTGTGAACTTGGAAATCAATCATGCATAATGTGCAGAAGTCCCATACCAACATCTAACATTGTTGTGGAACATTTGTTACAGATTATGAAAGAACATCATCAATTACCACTAACAATGGTCTATTGTATACATTTGGTATAGTTTTCCATACAACCACTATTGTTAACACCATATATTAGTATTGTACATTTATTATAGTTCATGAGACAACACTCTCATATTTGTACTGCTAACCACAGTCCATCTTCCACACATAGTTTGCTGTGTTATACAGTTCCTTGCCTTGTACAAACTATCCAAAGTGTACATTCAGTGGCTCTCACTTCCGTCCCATCACAGAGTTGTGCAGTCATTGCCTCAGTAAATTTTTGAATGTTTTCTTTAGTCCAAAAGAAAAAAATCCTATAACCCCCTAAAATTGACCTTTAGCATTGATATAGTACTTTCTTTGACATTAATGCAAAAATATTATAATATTGCTGTTAATTATAGTCCATATGTTACATTAATTGTATTTTTCCCATGCATCACTATGTTCTTACCACCTAGTAATAGTAATGTACATTTGTTCTAGTTCATAGGTGAACATTCTTGTATTTGTAGTATTAACAACAATCCTCATCCACACCAAGTTCACTATGTTATATAGTACCTAGATTATCTTCTAGCTTTCTTTCAATTGGCACTTCCATCCCTATACTACTCCTTTCAGTCACAATCCCATTTATAAACTAAATGTGTTAGTTATACTCACAATAATATGTTACCATCAACTCTATCCATTTCCACACTTTTACAGTCATGCTAATTAAAAATTCTATATACATTCATCAGTTCATGGACACCTGGGTCGTTTCCAACTTTTGGCTATTGTGAATAATGCTGCTATGAACATCAGTGTGCAGATATCCATTTGTGTCAGTGCTCTCAGTACTTCTGGGTATATACCTAGCAATGGTATTACCAGGTCCCATGGCAAGTCTATATTCAACTTCCTTAGGAACTGTCAAACAGTCTTCCACAGTGGCTGTACCATTCTACATTCCCACCAACTGGGAATAAGCATTCCTCTCTCTCCATATCCTCTCCAGCATTTACAGTTTTCTGACTTTTTAATAGCAGCCAATCTAATCGGTGTGAAATGATATCTCACTGTAGTTTTGATTTGCATTTCCCTAATGTCTAGTGATAGTGAACATTTTTTCATGTGTTGCTTCACCATTTGTATTTCTTCTTTGGACAGTTTTCAAGTCTTTTGAGAATTTTTTAATCTTATAGTTTGTCTTTTTATTGTTGAGTTGTATGATCGCCTTATATATCATGGATATTAAACCCTTATCAGATATGTGATTGCCAAATATTTTCTCCCATTGAGTCAGCTGTCTTTTCACCCTTTTGACAAAGTCCTTTGAGGTGCAAAAGTGTTTAATTTTGAGGAGGTCCCATTTCCCTATTTTTTTCTTTTGTTCCTCATGCTTTGGGTGTAAAGCTTAAGAAACTACTGCTTACCACAAGATTTTGAAGCTGTTTCCCTACATTTTCTTCTAGGAGTTTTATGGTTGTTGTTTTTCTATTTAGGTCCTTGATGCATTTTGAGTTAACTTTTGTATAAGGTGTGAGATAGGGGTCTTCCTTCTTTCTTTTGTGGAGTATACACATGATAGAACATTATGCAGCAGTAAGAAGAAAAGAAGTTGTGAAACATATGACAACATGGATGAAACTGGAGGACATTATGTTGAGTGAAGCCAGCCAGACACAAAAGGACAAATACTGTATGATTGCCCTATTATGAACTAAATATATTATGTGAAATATAAATATATTATGTGAAATATGAATACAGGTAAAATTGCATATATAAGACTGCTTTTCTCTGAAGCTGAACAAGTGTAGGTTAATACTACAAAATGTTAATATCAGACCAAAAAAAAAAAAAAACCAACATTTTACTAAGTGATGGAGACCAGACACAGAGTATTGTATATTATGATTCCGTTTATACAAAATTTAAATATAAATCAATGTATAAAGATAAATTAGATTAGTGGTTATATAGGGCTGAAGAAGGAATGCTAAGGGATGTGGAGTCTTTCTTTTTTGCAGTAATGAAATTGTTCTAATATTTTTGAGATGCTGAATGTGCAACATTGTGATTATACTAAAAGCCATTGATTACACAATTGGATAGATCATATGGTATGTGAATATATCTCAATAAAACTGCTTAATTAACAAATAAATAATTGTGCAAGAATAGCCAGAAACAGCAGTTATGTACAGCAGGGGAAACAGAGAGATTGAGAAGTGAAGAATTTTCTAGTTTGTCTGTTTTTTATTATTATTGTTATTGAAATAATGAAATTGCTTCGATAATGATTGAAATGATGAATGCACAACTATGTGATTATACCAAATACCATTGATTGTATACTTTGGATAAATTGTATGCTTTATTAATATATATCAATAAAATTGATGTTTTTTTTTTAAAAAACTATTTTAAATGAAAAAATTTCTATATGCATTAAGCATCAGTACCCGTTCTCAGCCCTCATCCTATCTCCTAGTAACATATTGTCTAGGTTTTAACTCCATTTGTTTATTCTTCATTCTTAGTTCATATTAGTGAGACCACACAATATTTACCCATTTGTGTCTGGCTTCTCTCACTCAGCATAATGTCTTCAAAGTTCATTCATGTTATCATATGTATCCCAATTTCATTTCTTCTTACAGCAACATAGAGTTACATTGTATGTAAATGGCACATTTTTTTAAACCCTTATCGGTTGATAGACACGTGGGTTGTTTCCATCTCTTTGCAATCGTGAATAAAGCTGCTATGCACATTGGTGTGCAAATGTCTGTTCACATCACTGTTTTCAGTTCTTCTGGATATATTCCTAGTATAGGGATTGCCAGATCATACAGCAGTTCTATATTTAGCTTTCTGTGGAACTGCCAAACTATTTTCCACAGGGACTGCACCGTTCTGCATTCCCATCAATAGTAAAAGAGTGTTCCTATTTCTCCACATCCTCTGCAGAACTTATTGTTTCTGGGTTTTGTTTTTGTTTTTTTAAATAATGGTCATTCTATGAGGTGTGAGATGATACCTCATTGTAGTTTTGATTTGCATTTCCCTAATAACTAGCGATATTGAACATTTTTTTCAAAAGCTTTATCACATTTTGTATTTCCTTTTTAGAAAAATTTCTATTTAAATCTTTTGCTTATTTTTAAATTTGATTGCTTGCTCTTTATTCTTGATTTGTATGGTCTCTTTATATAGCATGGAAATCAAACCCTTATCGGATATGGGTTTTCCAAATATTTTCTCCCATTGAGTGGGTTAGCCTTTTTACCTTCTTGACAAAGTCCTTTGAGGCACAAAAGTGTTAAAGTTTGAGGAGGTCCCATTTATACATTTTTCTCTTTCATTGCTCATGTTTTTGGTGTAAGATTTAAGAATCCACCACCTACCACCAAGTCTTGAAGAAGTTTCCCTACGTTTTCTTCTAGGAGTTTTATCACTCTAGCTTTCATGTTTAAGACTTTGATCCATTTTGAGTTAATTTTTGTATAAAGTGTGAGAAGGGGGTCCTCCTTCTTTTTTTTTGGATATAGATATCCAGTTCTCCCAAAACCATTTATTGAAGAGACTGCTCTGCCCCAGCTATGTGGGATTGACAGCCTTGTCAAAAATCACTTGGCTATAGATGTGAGGGTCTGTTTCTGAAAGATCAATTTGGTTCCATTGCTGCATATATCTATTTTTATGCCAATACCATGCTCTTTTTACCATTGTAGCTAGGAGATATGGTTTGAAGTCCTAAAGTGAGAGTCCTCCAACTTAGTCCTTCATTTTTTAAGATGTTTCTGGTATTTGGAGCTCCTTACCCTTCCAAATAAATTTGATAATTGTGTTTTCCATTTCTCTTAAAAAGGCTGTTGGAATTTTTATTGAGGTTGCATTGAATCTGTATATCAGTTTGGGTAGAAATGACATCTTAATGATATTAAGTCTTCCAATCCATGGACATGGAATGTTCTTCCATTTATTTAGGTCATCTTTGATTCTTATAACAATGCATTGTAGTTTTCTGAATACAAGTGCTTTATATCCTTGGCTAAGTATATTCCTAAATATTTTATTCTTTTTATTGCTTTTGTAAATGGAATTTTTTTCCTGACATCCTCCTCAGATTGCTTTTTACTAATGCATAGAAACACTAATGATTTTTGAACATGCTTTCATTTTTATAGCATTATCTTTATTTTCTGGCAATGCAAAACTATCCAGGCTCAGATTACCAGATCTAGAATTAATGGTTCATCCATGAAGCCTCTGCTTCTTTTTTAAAGAATGGTATTTGGAAGCTATGATTTGGCACTAAGTTTCTTAATGCTACTGGTGTAACACTGCTTCTAGGCCTTGTAAGTGAATAGAGTTAGGAAAAATAGGTATTTATACACATATAACTATATTTGTTTTTTACTCTGTCTTCCTAGCTTAAAATAAATATTGCGTATCTTAGTTGGTTAGGTTTCTGTTAGTTTTCTCATCTTTCTGTATACCTTTTAATTTTTTTTTGAAATTTGTACATATGCTCTAGGACAGTAGATACTGAGATAAATTTATGTTTCATCTTTGAATATGAGGACACTTTTCCTTCTGCTTGAACTTAAGTGTGGATATTTTTGTTAATATAGTCATGAGTAAAAAAGGTTTGAAGTTGTTTTTTTTTTGCATTGGGCTGACTGAGTTGCCTTTGGGATGAGTGATCCTTTCTGGGTCCTTGCTGGGATTGTTTGTATGGGATATTGCAAAAAAGAAACATACACTAAAAATGCTATAATACTTTCTAACTGCTTCCATTATGTCTGTTTTACCAAACTTGAAACTGGGCTGACCTTGTCATCTACTTTGGTCAATAGAAAGGATAAATGATGGTCCTAGACCTCCAAGGTCCTTGTTGTTTCCACTCTTGATGCTCATAGGAACTCTGCATCCACCACCATGTGCATGAGCCCAGCCTGCTATATGATGAGAGAGATATGGCCTATTTCCCCTGTACCCTGAAGTCAGCAACTGCAGATATGTGAATGTGGTCTTGACCACATTTGAAGGTAAATGCTTGGGTTAATCCTGCCAAGAACAGCCGAAAACTTATCTAAAAGAACATATCCCAAATTGCAAATTCACAAAACAGTGAGCTAATAAATTATAGCTCTTTAAAGTCACTATATATTGTTTTTTGGTGCTGTGTTTATGCAGTAAACCTGTCATAGCCTTCATCCTGTATTGTGAATCTGTGTTCAGCAATGATATCTGCTACTGTGTACTTTACCTGACTGCACTCACGATGTTGTACTGGCACCTACTTCCAATGGCCATGGACCTCATCATTGACTTCAATTCACTGGCACAGAGAACCTGTGATATCCACTTTCTGAATCCAGCCTCTTTCAATACACTGTACTCTTCAAAACTTTGTGACTTACTTCAGAGACAAATGTCTAAAAATGTTGTTGGTTTCTCCACCCTAAGCTGCAGCCTGAGGGAATCAATGAATCTGCCCCTGTCTGACCTTCTCATGTTACTCTCTCAGATTCAGTATTCTATAAGCCCTGTGTGACAATGGACATAATACCATGCTAGATGTGAGTCTTTCCTAGGATCCTGGAAGTTTCCCCAAACTATACCCTCGGAAGCAAAACAGGTCCCCAGGTCCATAATGACACAGAGGACCTCCCATCTCAATGTGTGCTTCTACCATTTCCCCTAGATTTGACTACAGGGATGGATGATAGCTGCAATAGACCCTTTTCTTTCCTCCTTTCTCTCCTATCTTCAAGGGGAGATCTTGATTTTCAAGACAGTTAGATCACTGAAGACAAATCTATCTATAAAACTTAAAATTCAGACATAAGCAGTGAGCCATTTGTCTTATTCTGATATCCTGAGGCAGTGAAAACATTGATTTCATTGGGTGGAGAAAGTTGGAAATATAGGGACTAATGATCCAAGACACATTAAGTCAACATCACTTAAGTATTATCCCTGTCATCATTTGCTAACCAGAGTGACACCTTTCATTCTTTTCTGCTTACATCCATCACTATTTCATGGCTCTCCATTCTGCTCTCTTGTAGCTTAATCTTAACTTAGCCTATTGCAGATATTTATTTCCATAATATTTTAAATAACCTTGCAATATTAGAACTTATTCATGGTTATCAAAGTATTTGTTGCCAATTACATATTGTTTTCAATTTGGTATTGACACTTCTTTACATGAAATATTTGGGATCAATTATTCTTTTTGTTTCCTTGATAAAATCTTCTTATATAGAACATAGTTTGCATTATTTATATAGGTGCAAGTGAAGTAGAGTGGTGGTTGTTAGATATCCAGCACTTTTCACAGGAAGATATTTACAAATATTTACTCGTTTCTGCTATGCAAACTAAAAACTTCCTTAACAAGCCCTCATCAACTTTAGGGTAAACTTCATGCTATTTATTTTGTGAGGCCCTGTAGTTTCTGACCACTAACAAACTTACTAACCACATGTCTAGTCACATCATTGCACTCAAAAGCTCTCAAAAAGCACATTTGCTTCCTCATGCATACAGAGAGTGGCATATGTGTATTCATTTAATTGTGGTAGTATTCTCTGCCTTGTCTTACTGAACAATGTCTACATATATTTTCAAGACAGAATTTTTTCACTATCCTCTTTCATCTCCTCAAGCTCTCAACTACCTTTTTCTTTCTCTATGATATAAGAACATTTGTACATAGTTCCATTAACTCATAGTTCATTGCATGGTAATTGTCCATTTATATTTTCTTCTCTCCTGTTAGACTCTTACAAAGACAATGGCCTTTTCATATTACTCTTTATTTAGGGAGAACCTGGAATACTGCAGTCCTCCTCCATTATAAGTTTAAAAGGACTGAAGCC
>JAQZBX010007311.1:0-50920 GCA_029593785.1 Cabassous unicinctus | reverse complement strand
CCTTTTGTGTCTAGCTTACTTCACTCAACATAATGTTCTCAAGGTACATCCATGTTGTCCTATGCATCCTATCTTCATTTCTTCTTACAGCTGAATGTATATAACATCATATGTATATACCACATTTTGTTATCAGTTCATTGGTTGATGGACATGGATTGATTCCATCTTTTAGCAATTGTGAATAATATCACTATGAATATTCATGTGCAAATGTCTGTTCATGTCCTTTATTTCAGTTCTTCTGAATATATTCCTAGAAATGGGATTGCTGAATCATATGGCAGTTCAATATTTAGCTTCTTGAGGAACTGCCAAACTGACTTCCACAGAGGCGCCACAATTTTATATTCTCAATAGTGAAGGAACATTCCCTTTTCTCCACATCCTCTCCAGAACTTGTAGTTTTCTGTCTTTTTAACAATGGCCAGTCTGTAAGGAATGAAATGATATATCATTTTAGTTTAAATCTGCATTTCCATAATAGCTAGTGATGTCAGCATTGTTTTATTTTCCTTTTGGCCATTTTTATTTATTCTTTGGAAAAATGTCAGTTCAATTATTTGCCCATTTTTAAACTGGATTACTTGTCTATTTTCCTTTTTAGATATATTATACTTTATTTTAGATATATTTTAGATTATAGAAAAGGTCTAATGGATTTTTTAAAAAAGATTTATTTATTTATTTATTTATCCCCCCCCTTGCTGCTTGTGTTTGCTGTGTCCATTCGCTGTGTGTTTCTTCTATGTCTGCTTATCTCCCCCTTGCTGTGAGGTCCCACTGCATCAGCCGACCGCGCGGGCCAGCCTGCCATCACAAGGAGGCCCCAGGAAGCAAACCCGGGGCCTCCCACATGGTAAATGGGGGCTCTATCAATTGATCCACACCCGCTTCCTGCTGTGAGGTCTTGCTGCATCAGCCCACTGTGCCGTGCGGGCCAGCCTGCCCTCACAAGGAGGCCCTGGGAAGCGAACCCAGGGCCTCCCATATGGTAAATGGGAGCTCCATCTATTGAGCCACACCCACTTCCTGGTCTAATGTAAATATAAGGGATTCCTATATGACATCCCCCTTGTGTTTTTTTTTTTTGAGGGCCAATGATTGAACTTGGGACCTCATATGTGGAAAGCCAGGACTCAGCAACTCAGCCACATCAGCTTCCCTGAGGTGGTTTTTTCATTTGTTTGCTTGTTGTTGTTGTTGTTTTCAGGAGCCTCTCAGAACCAAACCTAGGGCCTCCCATTTGGGAAGCAGGAGCTCAACTGTTTGAGCCACATCTGCTCCCCCTCCCTTCTCTTTTTATCATTGAGTTGTGTGATATGTTTATATAATATTGAGATTCAACCATTATTTTATATGTGGCTTTCAAAAGTTTTGTCTGATTGAATAGACTTCTTTTTCTCTTTCTTAGCAAATTTATTTGAAGTACAAAAGTCTAATTTTGATGAAGTTCCATTTATCTCTTTTTTCTTTCTTTGCTCATCCATTGGGTGTAAGGTTTAAGAAATTAGCACATAAAAAAATTTCTTGAGGTGGTTTCCCTATAATTTCTTCTAGGAGATTTATGATATTGGTTTTTATATTAATGTCCTTGATCCATTTTATGTTAATTTGTGTATAAGTTGTGAGACATGGGTCTTCTTTCTTTGTTTTATCTATGGGCACCCAGATTTCCCAGCTCCATTTATTGAATAGACTCTTCTGTTCCAGCTACTGTTTTGGAGAGCTTTGACAATATCACTGAGAATTAGATGGGGTCTATTTGTTAATGCTGAATTAGATTCCACTGGTTAATATGTCTACCTTTATGACAGTACCCTGCTGTTTTTAACCAATGTAGCTAAGTCAGAAAGTAAGAGTCCTCCAACTTCATTCCTTTTTGAAAGGTATTTTTCTCTATTCCTATCCCCTTACTTTTCCAAATAAATTTGATAATTGCATTGGCGATTTCTGCAAAAAAAGACTCTTGGGAATTTTATTGGGATTGCATTTGAATCTGTAAATGAGTTTTTGTGTGGTATAGACATGTGGTAAACATTTTAAATGTAGTCTTCCAACCAATGAACAAGGAATGTCCTTCCAATTATTTAGGTCTTTATTTATTTATTTCAGCAATGTTTTGTTGTTTTCTAAATGCATATCCTTTATGTCTTTGGTTAAGTTTATGTCTAAATATTTGAGTCTTTTTGTCACTATTGTAAATGAAATTATTTTTTTCTGGTTCCTACTCACATTGTTCATTAGTATGCATTGAAACACTTATGATTTTTGTATATTAATCTTTTATACAACCAAATTGATGTGCTTGTCTCTTTGTTCTAGTAACTTTGAGGTGAATTTTTCAGTATCTTCTATGTAGATCAGAATCTCATCAGAGTTGCAGGCAACACTTTCTCTCCAGTCCATTGGACTCATTCAGGACAACTAACAAAAGGATGATGATGGACAACTCATGTCCCTAAAACAGGGTATCTACAACTGCCAGCAAGACTGTTCCATCCATCTGCCCCAATGGGATCTAAGGACCCTCTTAATCAGAAGCAGAGAAGGCAACACCATGCCCAAATCCTCAAGATTGAGGAATGAACAAAATTAAGGGGGGTCTGCAATCATGGACTAACATAGAGTTATTATTTTTCTAGTAATGGACAAACTTGTAACACTGATATAAAGCATTGGTCATGAGATGTCCTGAGGGGAGGGAATGGGAAAAATAGGTGTAACATGGGACATTTTTGATACATTGGAATTGTTCTGCAGGATAATGCACTGAAAGATACAGACCATTAATCAGTTTGTCAAAACCTAAAAAAATATATAAGTGGAGAAATAGATGCCTCTACAATTATAGTGGGAGAGTTTATAGATCATTATCACTATTATACAGAACATTGTGACAGAGGGTTAATAAAGTAATAGAGACTTGGAAAAATACATTAGAGGATCTAGACCAAATAGACATATATTTACAGAATATTACACAAATGTACAGCAGGATATATATTCCTCCCAAGTGTACATGGATCATTCTCCAGAATAGACCACATGTTAGATCACAGAACAACACTCAATGAATTCAGAAAGATTGGAATTATACAAAGTAATTATCCTAGTCACAATAGAATGAAGCTGGAAAATATTAAGTGCCAGAGAACCAAAATAGGCACAAAGATATGGAAGTTAAATAACACAGTCTTAGACAATCAATTTGTCAATGAGGAAATTGCAGAGGAAATCAGTAACAACCTTGGAATGAATGAAAATGGGAACACAGCAATATCAAAACCTATGGGATGCAGCCAAAGCAGTGCTGATAAAAAATTTATAGCAATAAATGTCTATATATTTAAGAGAAGAAAGATCTGAAATCAAAGACCTAACTGTACACCTGGAGGAACTAAAAAAGAACAACAAACTAATCCCAAAGCAAGAAGAAAGGAAATAACAAAGATTAAACAGAACTACATGAAATTGAGGATTACAAAATGCTAGGAAAAATTAACAAAACCAAAACCTGGTTCTTTGAAAAGATCCTTTAACTTTGGCAAGCCTTTAACTAAACTAACAAAGAAAAAAGAGAGAAGATGCAAATAAAATAAAAAATGAGAGATGTGATATCACCACTGATCTGAAAGAAATATAGTATCATAAGAGGATACATTAAAAATTGTATTGCAAGAAGATGGATAAGTTCAATGAAATGGACAAATTTCTAGTAACACACCAGCAACTACAGTGAAAAAAGAAGAAATTGATTAACTCAACACAAGAATCACAAGTCATGAGATTGAATTCATTATCAAAACCTCCTATCTCGTAAAATCCCAGGACCAGATGGCTTCACAGGTGAATTCTGCCAATCATTTGGAAAGAACTACCACCAAACCTGCTTAAACTCTTCCACATTGCAGAAGTGGAGGAGCCGCTGTCTGGATGCAGTGGGACTGGGCCAGAGCACCATCCGATGCCGCCCCGCGCTGACCACCTCCCAGGAGACACCGAGTAACTTGTGTGAGTGCTGCCGCTGTGGTCGCCTCTTCTTGGCTTGGGCTCTCTAGCGACCCCACTCTCGGAGGGGTACCTGCACTCTCAGGAACCCCAAGGGGCTCCCCACTCTGAGAGGAAATCCGACTCTGAGAAACCCCAAGGGGACCCTCACTTCTCTGTGGGTTGACCTGGATTCTGGGGTACCCTCACTCCTGGAGGGACCCTGACAGACTGTAGGGGGCAGCCAACTCTGAGGGGTCCCCACTCTTTGAGGGGTCCCCCAACTCTGAGGGGCCTCGCTCTCTGAGTGGCTGTGAGGGGACCTCGTCTCTGGGGGTCCCCCACTCTCTGAGGAAGTCTGGTGAGTGAATGGGCATGGGATCACCCTGGAGCCAGATGGGGGCGCTGCTTCTGGGCAGGGGCGTGGTGGGACTCTTAGGCTCCACGCAGTGCACAGGTGTTTTGGGGGCCACAGCCATGCATATGTGCTGCCTGGGTCCTGGCGTGCAGCCAGGGGCCACTATTTGGCATGTGACGCGGGCAGACAGCAGAGGAAGTGCCACCGGCCGGGACCCTCAGATGGAGTGAGCATGCTGGGTTCCTTGTCTCTGGAACCCGGGCTGCAGCTGCAGTAAGTTGGCTGAGGAAACTTGGTGTGAGTGGGGCGCGGGCCTCTGGAACCCCAATAAGGGTGGAAAAGTGAGGCTAGCTACCTTTCCTGTTGCTGCGTTTCCAAAGCACCTTCCAGTGCAGCACTTGCGGTGCCATGGGGGCAAGCGGGGGTCCCAGAAAGTTGTGCGTTGAAGTTCTGTACATTTACGTGAATCAATAATTCGCCGTTACTGTTAAGTGTGTTTGAGTTCTATTATTTGCAACCAAACACAGTGTAATGGATACAAAGTGGAATTCTGAAAGTACATGAAGTGGTGGTGAATTTACCATCTAGATGAACTGGTGAAATGGCAATGTGTACACTTGTTCCATAGTTTGTCATTTACATTTTGGTGACTGCTTAAGAAGGATGGTGAGAGAGGAGTCCTTCTGTTTTCTAGCCTCTTCTACATGAAATAATTTTTTTCTCTTGCCTTGCTCTTTACTTGCTTCATCAGTCTCACAGCTATAGACTCAGCTCTCCTCCTCTCAGAGGAGGGGACTTGAAGAAAGGGTAGCTGAATTGATAGTAGGAGGAATCCAGTACATGAGTGATGAGGAGAAATTTGTCTGTGATAAAGAAGAAACAGTGTTTTAAGAGAACATAGTTTAGGTATTGATTTCTTTTGCTATTTGGCTGTTTCATTTCAATTAAATCTATAATTATAAGGTGATATGGTAAAAATGAATTAGATAAAATAGATGGAGTTATATCACCTAATATACTTGCATTTGGTTATAAGGAGATTTCATCAAAATTTTGATAAGAATGATACCAGATTATAAATCAGTAATAGTACATGAACTAAGTTTTTTACCTGGATTGAGAAATAAATTGTGAAATTTAGATTTGGAGTATAAAGAAAACTGAATTTAAGTCACATTAGTGATTATGCTAACATGTCTATAGTAAAATTCCTATTTAAAACATTTTAAGTTAAATAGGACTTTTGAAAAACTGTTTATAATTAAAAATTTTATAGATGATCTTTTATTCTCAAAAGAGGAATTTGCTGTAAAATGAAGGCCTCTAATATATTCTCTGAATTGATGTTGTTTTGAGTGAATTATCTTCAAATTGTCCATTATTTCTGCTCATGTTTATGGACTCTGGGCTTTTAACCTAAGTATATGAAATTTGGAACAATTAGATTAGGCATAGATTTGTATACTTTTTTTTCTTTAGGTTATTAACATAAACTTTATTTTTTAGAACAGTGTTAGAAAACATTGCAAAGAGATTACAAAGAGTTCCCACATACCCCTCACTCAGTTTCCCCTATTATTAAATCTTAAATAACCATGGTATATTTGTTACAATTAATGAACCAATATCATTATTAAATAAGGTCCCTGCTTTATTCGTACATACTTAGTTTTTGCTTAATGTGTTCTTTTATTGGAGAAGTTATGGGTTTACAGCACATTCATACATAAAATACAGGATTCCTCTATACCACTCTTTTATTAACAGCTTGCATGGATGTGGTACATTTGTTCCAATTGAAAGCACATTTTTATAATTGTTCTTTTAACTATACTTCATGGTTTAACTTAGGACTCATTGCTATGTTGTTCTTTTTATTTAAAAAAAAATTCTCTCTAGTACCATATATACAACCTAAAATTTCCCCTTTTAACCACATTTAAATATATAATTCACTGCTGTTAATTACATTCACCCTCCCTTATGAAAAATTTTCCATATTCCCAAAGAGAAACCCTGTACATTTAAAAACTTAACTCCCTCTTTCCTACCCCATCTCATCTCCTGGTAATCTATATTTTGGATTCTAGTTTTATGAGTTTGCTTATTCTAATTATTTATTATCATTGAGATCATACAATATTTGTAATTTTGTGTCTGATGTATTTCACTCAACATGATATCTTGAAAGATGAGCCATGTTGTCACATGTATCAGAACTTCATTTCATGTTTGCAATTGAATAATAATCCAATGTCTGTCTGTACTACATTTTATTTCTCTATTTATCATATAATAGACACTTGGGTTGCTTCCATCTTTTGGCAAATGTGAATAATGATGCTATGAACATCTCTGTGCAAATACCTGTTTGAGTCTCTGCTTTCCATTCTTTTGGGCATATATTTAGTAGTGGGAATGCTTGGTCATATGGTAATTCTATACTTAACTTTCCAAGGAAATGCTGGACTGTCTTCCACAGCAACTGCACCATTTTACATAGGCACTACCAAGAAATTTTCTCTATATCCTCTCCAACACTTGTAATTTTCCAGTTTTAAAATAATAGCTATTCTAGTGGATGTGAAATGGCATCTTATTATAGTTTTGATATGCATTAACTTAATGGCTTATGATGATGTCCTCTTTTCACAGGGTTTTTGGCCATTTGTATATCTTTGGAGAGATGTCTGTTCAAATATTTTGTTCATTTTAAAAGTGGATTGCTTGAGTTTTTGTTGTTGAGTTGAAGAATTTCTTTATATATTTTGTACATTAAACCTTTATTGGATAGTGGTTTCCAAATGTTTTTTTCAATGTGAAGGTGGTGGTTTTACTTTCATGATAAAGTCCTTGGAGGCACAAAAGTGTTAAATTTTTATAAGGTCACATTTATCTATTTTTCTATTTGTTGCTTGTGCTTTGGGTGTAAAGTCTAAGAAACCATTGCCTAACACTAGGCCCTGAAGATGCTTTACTGTTTTCTTCTAGGAATTTTATAGTTCTAGCCCTTATATTTAGCTCTCATATTTTTTTCTTTGATCCACTTTGAGTTGATTTTTGTATATAGTATAAGGTATGAGTCCATCTTCATTCTTTCATAAATGAAGATCAAGTTTTTGCATCACCATTTGTTGAAGAGACTCTTCCTTCCCAATGGACTGCTCTTGGCAGCCTTGTGAAAAATTATTTGGCCTTAAGTATGAGGGTTGATTTCTGAACTGTCCATTTTATTCCATTGGTCTTTATATCTGTTCTTGTCTCAGTACCATGCTGTTTTCATTACTGTGGCTTTGTTATGAGTTTTAAGATTGGAAACTGAGTGTCCTCCAATTTTGTTCTTCTATTCAAAATTTCTCTGGTTATTCAGAGTGCCTTACTTTTCCATTTCTTCAAATGTGCCTGTTGAGATTTTGATTGGGATTGTGGTGAAACTGGAAATCACGTTGGGTAGGATTGATGTCTTAATAATATTTAATCTTCCAATCTATGAACATGAATGTCTTTCCATATATTTAGGTCTTCCTTGATTTCTGTTAGCAATGTTTTGTGATTTTCTGTGTACAAGTCCTGTATATCCTTGGTTAGGCTTTTTCTTAGATATATGATTCTTTCAGTTTCTGTTGTAAATCAAAATTTTTAATTGATTTCTTCTGATTGTTCATTTCTAGTGTGTACAAAAACTACTGATTTTGGGGTGTAGATCTTGTATCCACCAGTTTGCTAAATGCATTCATTAGCTCTAGGTCCTTTGTTGTAGGTTTTCAGGACTTTATATAGGATCATGACATCTGCAAATAGGGAAAATTTTACTTCTTTCTTTTCAATTTAGTTGCCTTTTATTTCTTCCTTTATTTCTTTTCTTACCTTTTTATCCAAATTTCTCTGGCTAGAATTTCCAATATAATGATGAATAACAGTGGTGGCAGTGGATATTCTCATTTGTTCATGATGTTAGAAGGAAATCTTTCAGTCTTTTCACTGTTAAGTAGGATGCTACCTGCAGGTCTTTCATAGATATGCCCCCTTTCACATTGAGGATGTTTCCATCTATTCCTAGTTTTCTAAATTTTTTAATCCTGAAGTGGTGCTGGATTTTGTGAAATGCCTTCTCTGCATCAATTGAGATGATCAAGTGTTTTGGTTTTTCTTTTTCCCTTTATTTTTTCATTATGGAATGTTGCATTAACTCAGGAGTTCTTAAACATTTTTGTTCCAGTGGCCACTTTGCCAGTAAGTGAAAACCATAGACCCCTTATTGAGTCCACACTATAGAGTGTATTATTTAATAATTATATCACATCCACACCAACACATCCCTACAAGAATAGTTTTTTGAATTTCAATTCAATCTCATGGACCCCTTGTTAAGAACCCCTGCATTAATTGATTTTCATATATTGAACTATGCTTGTATTCCTGGCTTTAATCCCAATTGTCATTGTATATAAGTCTTTTAATGTGCTGTTTGATTTGGTTTGTGTAACATTGTAATATTGTTTATGAATTCCAAAAATAGATATTGGATTATGTTTGTAAAGTGGTCTGTTCCTCTGGGCATATTAGATTATAATGGATTCTGAGGTTTCACTTTTACTTGATTAAATAATGTTTAAGGCTTTGATTGGGCCACATCAGTAGGATGTTGAGTCCCCACCCCTTTGTGGGCAGGGACTCACACAGAAACCACACCACAGAGAAGGGAGGTTGGAGTTTTGATCCTGGAGCCTGGGAAGTAAACACACAGAGAAGCAGATAACATTACAAGGGAGAGAAAACTCCATTAGACACTGCAGAGGCCCCAGAAAGAAAGACAAGCCATTTGCCTGATAGTCTACAGTTGGGCTTATGGAGAGAGCAGAGCAGCTGAGCTTGGAGAGAAATGAGCCATAGGAACAGAAGAACCCAGGAAGCCTGGACCCTTGCCGCTGTCAGGAGCCATCTTGTTCCAACACATGGCAACAGATTTTGGTCAGGGAAGTAACTTATGCTTTCTGGCCTGGTACATGTAAGCTTCTACCCTATATAAATACCCTTTATTAAAGCCAAAATATTTCTGGTATATCTCATCAGCACCCCTTTGGCTGTCTAACATAGTTTGCTAGTATTTTGTTGAGTCTTTTTCATCTGTATTCATAGAGATACTGGTCTGTAATTTTGTTTTCTTATTTCTGTCTGGCTTTGGTATGAGGGTAGCATTGGCCTTTGGAATGAATTAGGAAATATTCCCTTCCCTTCAATTTTTTTGTAAGGTTTTAATCAGGATTGGTATTAATTCATCTTGGAATGTTTGGCAAAATTCTCTCAAACCATTTTGTCCTGGGCTTTTGTTGGTTGGGAGGTTTTGATTATTGATTTAATCTCTTTACTAGTTATTGATTTGTTGAGATTTCTGTTCATCTCGGGTCAGTGTAGGTAGTTTATGTGTCCCTAGGAATTCGTCCATTTCATCTAGGTCATGTAACTTGTAGACATACAGTTCACAGTATCCTCTTATAGTCCTTATTTTTCCCCAGTGGGGTTGATAGTAATGTAACCCTTTTTATTTTTTGTTTTAGTCATGTGTCCTTTTTTTTTCAGTCCAGCTAACGATTGTCAATTTTATTGATCTCTTCAAAGAACTAACTTATGATTTTGCTGATTTTATACTTTTTATCCTCTATTTCATTTATCTTCTAATCTTTTTTATTTACTTCCTTCTGCTTGCTTTGTGTTCAGCTTGCCCTTTTTTTGCTCATTCTTCCAATTTTGAGGTTAGGTCTCTGATTTGAAATCCTCCTTTTAAAATATATGCATTTAGAGCTATATATTTCCCTCTCAGCACTGCCTTTGCTGCATCCTATAAGTTTTGCTATGTTGCATTTTCACTATCATTCACCTCAAGATATTTCCTAGTTTCCCTTGTGATTTTTTCAAGAGTACAGTGTTTAATTTCCACATTTTGTGAATTTTCTATTTCCCATTCATTGCTTCTGAGCTTCATTCCTTTGTGGTTGGAGTAGATACACTGTATTTTTTAGTATTTTTAAATTTGTTGGGATGTTCCATAGTGTAACATATGTTCTATCCTCGAGAATGATCCATGTTCATTTAAGAAGAATTGCACTCTGCTGTTCTTGGGAGAAGTATTCTTTATATGTCTGTTGGGCTTAGTCAGTGTAGAGTATCATTCAAATATTTTATTTTATTATTTTTTGTTTAGATGTTTTATCCATTATTAACAGTGATATATGAAATTCTCCCTCTATTAATGTGGATTCTTTTATTTCTCCCTTCATATCTGTTAGTATTAGCTTCATATATTTAGGGCTTCTGATGTTAGGTGCATATATATTTATAATTGTTAGGTCTTCTTGTTGAATTGTCCCCTCTATCACTATATAATGACCATCTTTGTCCCTCCTTACTGTGTTTGACTTAGAGCCTCTTTTATCTGATATTGGTGTAGCTACAAACTCTCTTTTAGCAATTATTTGTATGGTATATATTTTTCCTTCCTTCCCTTTTAAAATACTTATATTTTTAAATTTTTAATGATTCTTTTGTAAACAGCATATAGTTGGGTTATATTTTTTATCCATTCTACCAATATCTCTCTTTTCACTGGAGATTTTAACCAATTACACTTAAAATCACTACTGGTACTACAGGACCTTCTTTTGATGTTTTGCTATTTTGTCCTTGTAACTCTTATACGTATTTTGCCCCTCAATTCTTCTGTTAATGCCTACTTTCATATTTATTTGATTTTTTTGTCTTGTACCATATTAAGTGCCTTCTCGTTTCTATCTGTTTATGTTTTTCATGTATTTTTCTTGAGGTTACAATGGGGTTAAAATTCATTATCCTAAATATATAACAAGATATTTGATTAGATACCAACTTTACTTCTTTGCATACACTTATACTGTTCCAATACCTTTTCATTTTCCCGATTTTGAATACTTGTTACAAAGTACATCTTTGTATACTGTAAGTCACAAACCATAGATTTATCCTTACTTTTTTATGCATTTGTGTTTAGTACTTATGGGAAGTAAGAAGTGGAGTTACATACCAAAAATACAATATGATAATATTGGCATTTATATATACCAAAATATTTACCTTTACTGGAGGTTTTTATTTCCCTATTCCATCTTGGACCACTTCCTAGAATCTTTTCCTTTCAGTCTGAAGAACTTCCTTTAGCTTAGCTTGTCACGATATCTAGTGGTGATGAATTCTATCAGCTTTTGTTTATATGGGAATGTCTTAATCTCTTCCTCATTTTTGAAAAATAGTTTCACCATATATAAAATAATTGCTTAGCAATTGTTTTCTTTCAGCCCTTTAAGTATTTCAATCCACTGCCTTCTTGACTGTGGTTTCTGATGAGAAATCTGTACTCAGTCTAATTGGGACTCCCTTGCAATACATTGTTTTTTTCTTGCAGCTTTCAGAATTCTCTCATTTTCCTTTGCATTTGATAGCTTAATCAGTATGTGATGGTGCATCTTTCTTTCCAGATTTATTCTGTTTGGTGCTATTTGGGCTTTTCATGTCTTTTGCTAAATTTTTGAAGTTTTGTCATTGTTTTTCTGAATATTCCCTCTGCCCCTTTCACATTGTCTTCTCCTCCTGGGACTCCTGTTGTGTGTATATTGGTAATCTTGATGGTGTCCCAGAGTTCTATCTCTTTTCACTTTTTACAATTATTCTTTTTTGTTCTACTCAACCTGACTAATTTCCATTGTCTTGTCTTCAATGTCACTGATACTTTCTTGCACCAATCTCCTTTTGGAACTCTCCTGGTAATTTTTCATTTCATTTATTGTGGTCTTCAACTCCAGCAGTTCTATTTGCTTCCTTTTTAAAAATTTGTTTCCTTTTTGATATTCTCATATTATTCATTCATTGTTTTGCTGATATCCTTTAGTACTTTCTCTGTATTTTCTGTCATCTCTTTCTTTGGATGGGTCATCATTTCCTTTTTATTTCTTTTTCTCTTGTGATCTTTTGTTACCAATATATATTATTATATTTTAAGATGATAACACTGAGATTTATTCCTAGAAGCATCTGTTTCTTGAATTTGTAACCACCTGGTAACATGATCGATTTTCTTTAGTGCTGGAAATTTACAATAACAAGCAAGCATTAAAAAAAAAAAATCTTTCCCTCTCTTACAAATTGGCTTTGTTTTGGCTTTCACTCTCCCTCAGGGGTTCATTCCTTTTATCTGGAAGTCAGCTCAAGGTGAATGCCAAGTGCAGGGTCCTCTCTGTCTTTTTTGGGCCTATGTCTTGTCCTGGGCTTGTGCTTGCCAGTGACATTAGGAATTTCCCTGTTTACAGGAGTTTGAATGGTCTCTTTACTAAAAGTACTAAGGTATTAAAGTAAGTCTTTGCCCCAAGCCATCCTCCTCACTTGTTTCTTACCCTGCTTTCATTGGCTCAAGCTGCTTTTGAATGGAGGGCAAATAATGGGAGGGGTTCTCACCAGAGAGGAGTTTGAAATCTGTCTTTCCCACCTAGAACAAGGGTAGAAATCCACACTGCCTTGAGGAGTAGATGAGGTAGGGCCACAAAGGATCAGAAGCTTCTTTCAAGGTTCCCCCAACCTGCATTTGTTTGATTTGGCTGCTGTCAAGCAAATATAGCCCTTCAGCTGTTGTCTGCAGCTCTCAGGAAGCATACCATCTTTAAGTGTCACTTCTGCCTTTGGGGTAGGTTAGAACAATCACTGCCCTCAAGTTTGGCCTCCAGTGATCTGAAGAAACCAATCTAAAGCAGTGATCAAGAATTCGACTGTGCATTCCACCATCTTTGGGAAATGTATTTTCATGTCCCTTTCTGTCATTAGCAAGCTAAGCCAGGGGTCAGTTCCCTATGTTGTGTTTTGTGAGAGTGGGTGCTTGGCAAGGGCATCTGCTTTATAGAGAGAACAATTTACTGGTATTTGTCATAATTTACCACACTCTTCCTCTGTTCTTCCCTGAATGCTACACAGTATTCCACTTTTCTCTCGAGTCTCAGAATGGTCAATTCCAACAGTTCCTGCCTTTTTAATAGTTCTGGTGTAGCAACTCCTTCATGGAGATTCCTACTCTTCCACAATCCCTTGTACTCATCTTTATTAACAGGTTTTTCTTTCTGTGCATTTTTGTGAACATTGGTATAAGTGGTTAATTCAGGCTTTTTAGACAATAGAGATGATGATGACCTAGATTGCAGGGGAAAATGATGAAGGCAAATACTATAAATGATGAAATGTGATAAATAGAAAGTGTCTTAGTTTGCCATGGGTCTTCCAGTGCATAGTACCAGAAATGTGTTGGCATTTATAATTAAGGGGAAATACTGTTCTGAGGTGATGAAATCTCCAAATAAAGACACCATCAGTTATGCTTTCTCACCAAGTCAGCTACTGGTGATCCTGGTGTTCTGCCATGTGGTGAGGCAAGATAGCGGGTCTGCAAGTCTCTCTCTTCTTTTGCCTTGAGCTCAGCTCTGGCTATCATGCATATGGCTTGTCTCTTTCCAGCCCTTCTCTCTCAGCCTTGGCTGCTCTGCTTTCTCCCTGATCCCAGCTGTGGATGCTTAGGCATATGACTTAGCCTTAAGTGACTCCATGGGACCAGCTTCATGCTTCAGCTTCAGCTGTTAGCAATCCTTAAATCCTCTCATATGGCCCCATTTACACTCTGTTTATCAGCACAGTTATGGGTTAGCTTAAGAATATAATTTTCTCAAACCAGGACAGAAAGTATGTATGTATTTTTTAGTAATACTGAATTATTTGTCGAAACATCTTCTTAAGTATAATAGGAAATGATCTCAATTTTATACTGTATTGAAGAAAGATTATCTTTCCGCTGACAAAATAAAAGTTGACATTTCTACCTTTTTTTTTTTTTACTTATTAAAGAGTCAGGAATACAATCGTATTGCAATCCACAGTTCCTTTTAAAATACAGATATTTTTATGGATTATATACTTTTTTAATGGTAAGATATATAAAGAAAATAAAACTGAGGTTGTATGGGTTGTTCAGTTAAACTATTTATGTATATAATGAATTACCTAAGGAATATTTGTTTTAAAATTTATATTTCTTTGTACATGATTTTATTGGGAAATAGTATTTTGTGATTTATAGAATCCTATAATCTCATTTTCTTTCTATTATGCAATAATACTCTGTAAAATAAAAATATGACTCATGCTCTTCTTTGCATTTTTGAAGCTCATGTATGTGTTAGATATTTTTAAAACTCTGAAACTTGAAGAATAAAAACAGTAAATTAAATATATGTTAAAATTATACAAAGTAATTTTCAAGGAGTTTGTTTAGGGAGCTTATAGATATGGCTCACTTGGATCTTCCTTAAGTGACTACCTCTGCTGAGCTAAGCATTTTTCTTGGCATGGGGGCAGGTCCCTTACTCACTCCCCTAGTTCTGAATACTTAGAAGAGGCTGAGAATCCTGAATTCCTTATTCCTACACTAGTGAAGGGGCTTTTTTTTGTTTGTTTGTTTTTGTTTTTGTTTTTAGCTGATCAGGAATGAGGTTCATATCTTTGTACAGATCACATAGTAGATTAACAACCCTCTGGAACTCCAGAATCAGTGTTCATACCTGCATTGAGTGTGTAGGAATGAGTCTGAGAAAATGATAACAGAAATGAAATATTTAAAGGCAATCAGCACCTTGAAGGAGAAACCCACTGACTTTTTTAAAATTTATTTTTTATTTATTTTTAAATGATCCTTAGATTAAATAAAATGTTACATAAAAAATATAAGGGATTCCCAAATGATCCACTCACCAGACCTCCCACTATTCTCCACATTAATAACTTCTTTCATTATTGTGGTACATTCATTGCAATTGATGAACACATTTTGGAGCATTGCCCCTAAACATGGATTATAGTTTACATTGTGGTTTATACTCTCTCCCACTCAATTCTGTAGGTTATGGCAGGATATATAATGACCTGTATCTGTCATTGCAATGTCATTCAGGTCAATTCCAAGTCATGAAAATGCCCGCATATTACACCTCTTTTTCCCCCTCCTCGACTTCAGCATGTCCAGTGGCCACAGTCTCCACATCAATGATATAATTTCTTCCATTGCTAGAATCACAATAAGTCTATAGTAGAATACCATTAAGTCCACCCTTGTCCATACTTTATTCCCCAATCCTCAGGATTCTGGGATGGTGATGCTCACTCCACCTATAATTGAGATGGTGCTTTAATCCCATGAGTGATGAATGGGACTCTCTTGCTTGCAGTTGTAGACTCTCTCGGTTCCTTGGTGTGGTGGTTATCCATCCTTACCTACTTGTTAGTTGTCTTGGGTGAGTCCAATGAACTGGAGAGTAGGCGGTGCAATTCCACTGAGGTTCAGAGCCCAGGTGGCACATGGATAGCCCAGAGATTCAAGTGTCTGGACCTGGGTACCCTCAGGAGCTCCACTATTTGGGGTAGTATTTGTTTTGGCCATCTATGAGATCCTGTTGAGACGTGCATAAGCATTACCTCTCTGATGACCTCCCAACTCACTTATAAGTCTCTTAGCCATACAAACGCATTTGTCTTTACCTTTTCCCCCTTTTATTCAAGGTCTTTTTTCCCCATTGCATCTCCAGCCATTGCTTGGTAGTAATCTCCCATTGCCAGGGAGGTTCATCCTTGGGAGTCATGTCCCATGATGGGGGGATGCAATGAATTTATATACTGAGTTTGGCTTAGAAAGAGGCCACATTTGAGCAACATGGAGGCTCTCAGGGGGTAACTCTTAGGCACCCTACAATACTAGGCTAAGTTGCAAATTCAAGATCAAAAGGCTTATAAGCATAGTCTTCAATATCAAGGGCCCGTCAATGGACCATCCTTCTTCCCTAATCATTGCCCCTGTTCTTGGAGGATTGTTGCAGTTCCATTAGAGAATATGGCAGAGTCCCCCTGGATGGCAATTCAATAATCTTTAGGTTGTTGTGTGAATTTCTATCCACTGTGGCAATGCCCCATGAACATTTGAACATATTTATATACCTTATATATATATGCCCAAGTGAACTTCCTCCGATATATCCCCCATCACTGACACCCCCCAACAATGATCTTCCTCTGCCATAGTTGTAACCCTTCTGTGATCGAAAACTTTGTAAAAAATGAAGCCAAGAATATTGCCAATTTTGATTAATAGGAAAACCAAATAATGATATGTATAAATGTAAGAAGTAAAATACATAATAATTTAGAAAAACTAAAATTAAAATAAAGTAACAAAAAATTCAGATACTAAATGAAAAATATTTAAAAATATTTTTTGACGTTTTCCTTTCTTCACTGTAATACCTGTTGTCCTGTAAGTATAGTGGCATTTTCTTCCTTTTCCTCACCAGTGTCTTACTTTTATCATTTTGTCTTCAAAGAAGTTTTAAGTCACAGTAAAGTTACATACAGAATATAGGGAACCCCCCTATACCCAACATCCTACCCCTTTCCCCCCTTTTGTATTAATAACATTTTTATATGTGGATGGTACATTTGTTACAATGACGTATGAATTTTGAAACATCGCTACAAACCATGGTCAATGGTTTTACATTATGGTTTAGATTTTAGACCATACCCTTTTATAAATTTTTGATGAAATTTAACATGGCCTGTATCCATCATTGGAAGATCATGTAGAAGAATTCCATTGCCCCCTAAATGCACCCTCTGCATTCTATTCTGTTCCTCTCTCCCCCTCCCCTTGGGGCCCATGGCAACCACCAGGCTTCCCTTCTTATAGGACAAGATTCATAGATACTTGCTACAACACTGAGGGCTTGACCCACTAGTTTGTCCTCCTCTATTAGGAAATGCCCATGCTCTTGAGTGACACCCTCCCCTCTGTTTGAGAACATGTCAGGCCTCCCTAGCATTGGAGTCCAACTATTTCTAACTCACTTTGTAGGTCTCCTCCTACTGATACAATGCACTATGACAAAATGATCACTCCACATTCTGTAGAACACTGCCCTGGGTGCACCCTGTCCCAAATGTGCCCCCATCCAACACTCTAAACCAGTAACCCTTCCTTGTCATATTGCCAAAAGAGTTTTCTCAATGTTTCAGTTTCATCCATGTACTCACCAATCCACAGGGTTCAACTGCTCGCTCCCCCAAATATCCCCCCAGTTCCATGGACCATCTAACCAATCCTCTCCACCCTAGCACCTGTCAAACTTGCACTGCCCAACCAAATATTATCTCTACACCCCTGTCATATCCTTTCACTGCACAACTACTCACTTCCACCTTATCATAGATTTCACCCATATGGGCGCTGGCTCAAAACTTTCCTCTCCCTTTCTATTTCCTGAAAACCTATCTTCCAAACTCTAGCTCTCTGAGTGGGCTCAGTTTGCTTAATTCATATCAGAGAGGTCATGTAATATTTGTGCTTCAATGCCTGGCTTGCTTCATTCAACGTAAGGTCCTAAAGATTCATCCATGTTATCGTGTGTGTTAGCACTGTATTCCTTCTTACAGCTGAGTAATATTCTGTTGCACGTATGTACCACATTTTGTTTATCCATTCATCTGTTGATGGGTATTTGGCTTGATTCCAACTCTTGACAATATTGAATAATGTCTCTGTGAACATTGGTTTGCATATATCTATTCATGTCCTTACTTTCAGTTCTTCTGGGTATATACCCAGCAGTGGAATTCCTGAGTCATATGGCAAATCTATAGTTAGATTTTTGAGGAATCACCAAAGTGTGCTCCACAATGGCTAGACCATTCTACATTCACATCAGCAGTTGATAAGGATTCCCATTCATCCACATCCTCTACAACACTTGTAGTTCTCTATTTTGTTTTGTTTTTTAATTGTTAATTTTTAAAAAAATTTTAAAAGATACTTATATCACAAAAATATAGGGATTCCCATATGCCCCACTTACCACACCTCCCACAACCTCCCACATAAATATCCTTCACTAGTGTGGCACATTAATTGCAATTGATAAACACATCCTGGGGCTTTGCCATTAAGCATGGATCATAGTTCACATTGTAGACCCCACTTTCTCCCACAGAGTTCTGCATGTTACATGATGGTATAAAATGGTGTATATCTGTCATTACAGTGTCACTCTGGACAATTCCCAAGTCCTGAAAAAGCCCCGGTATTACAATTGCTTTTCCCTCTCCCTGCCACCAGAACCTCCAGTCGCCACTGGATCCACATCAAGGTTGTAATTTCTTCCATTGCTTAAATCACAATATGTCTATAACAGAATACAAGTAAGTCCACGCTAGTCCATAGCTCTTCCCTCCATCCTGAGGTGTCTGGGATGGTGATGTCCACTCCACCTTCAATTGAGAGGGGACTTATATCAGAAGGGGAAGATGGATGGGATTATCCTGTCTGCAGCTGCAGACTCAATTCCCTGGGATGGCTGTTGTCCATCATCATCTCCCTACCAGTTGTCCTGGGTGAGTCCAATGAGCTGTAGAGTAGGAGTTGCTGATCTACTGAGGTTCCAGGCCCAGCTGGCACATGGACAGCCTAAAGACTCAATTGTCTGGATGTACACCTACAAAATCCAGCACCAAGTATATGTTTGAATAAAAGGAACAGATGAGCCATTCACAGGAAATACATAGTTGAGTTCAACTCTGTCACTTTCAGGAGCACAAACTCCAATGTAGGGCCCACTGACAAGGCACCAAACTCTGGAGCTATCTGCCCTGACAGAGGACCTGGGTGTTTCCAGAGCCCTCAGGAGCCCCACTATTTGGGGTGATATCCACTTTGGAATTCTATGAGATCCTACTGAGATGTGCATAAACATTACCTCTGGGATGACCTCCCAACTTATTTTGAAGTCTCCTAGCCATATAAACTCATTTTTCTTTACCTTTTCCCCCTTTTATTCAAGGTCTCTTTCCAGTCACATTGCAAGTTGGCACTTGGTAGCAATCCCTCTGTGCCAGCGAGGGTCATCCCTGGGAATCATATCTCAAGCTGGGAGGAAGGTAATGCATTCATATGCTGAGTTTGGCTCAGAGAGAGGCCACATTTGAGCAACAACGAGGTTCTCAGGATACTCTTCTTAGGTACCCCATAGCAATAGGGTAAGTGTCAATTTCAAGAGCAAAGACTCATAAGGCTAGTCATCAATATCAAGGGCTCATCAGTGTATCATCCTTCTTCACCAGTCACCACTCCTGGACTTGGGGGACTGTTGCTGCTCCCTTAGAGTATATGGCAGAGCTCTCAAGGGTGGGAATTCAGTATTCTTTCATTTATTGATTCTCCACTCACTGTGACAATGCCTCATTAACGTTTGAAAATTTTTATATACCTTATATTTATGCTAAGGGGAACTTCCTCCCATGCATTCCCCATCCCTGACACCCCACACCAATGATCCTCCCCTCCCTAGTTGTAACCCTTCTGTGATCCAAAGCTGCTTCAATGATGTAGCCATTACAATAGCTGAATAAAATTGGAAGGAAAATGAAATGATAATGATAAGTTTAAATGTAAGAGATAAAATACATAAAAATTTAAAAAATCTAAAAATAAAGTTAAAAGATTGGGATATTAAAAAAATGAAAAATATAATAATTTTTTCATCTTTTTCCTTTCATCAATGCAATATACGGTGTCCAGTCTGTACTGTGGCACCTTCCCACTCTCATTCCCCAGTGTCTCACTGTTTTTCATTTTGCTTTCAAAGAAGGTTTAGGTCACAGCAAAGTCACACAGAGAATACAGGAGACTCTCATATACCCAACATCGTCCCCCTTTCCTCCACCCCCATTTAATACTTTTTTATATTTGGATGGTAGCATTGTTATAACTGATGTACAAATAATGAAACATAGCTACTAAACATTGTCAATGGTTTACACTATGGTTTACATTTTAGACTGTACAGTTTTATAAATTTGATGGTTTTTACCGTGTCCTGTGTCCATCAGTGTATGGTAATGAAGAATATTTCCACTGTCCACTAAATACCCCATTTGATCTATTCCTCCCACCCCCATCCCCACAGGGTCCATGACGACCCCCTGGCTTGACTCAGATGACATAGTTACATGCAACAAGAGATTTATAAAGATTCATAGTTACATGCAACAAGAAGTCTTGACACCCTGTTTGTCCTCCCCTATTAGGAAGCTCCTTTGCTCTTGAGAGACTTCTGCCTGTATCTTTCTCAACAAATTGGTCCTCCCAAAGATGAGAGTTCAACTCCTTCCTCCACATTATGTGGGTCTTCACCCACTGATACAACACATTATGACAGAATGATCACTCACACCTTTCCTAGAAGCCTGCTCCTTGTTTGCCCTCTCCCAAATGCCCCCATCCAACACCCTAAACCAGTAACCCTTCCTTCTCATCTTGCCATAAGAGCATTCCCAACGTTGTACTTTCAACTAGTTGCCACCAGTCTAATGGACATAAGATGGTATCTTATTGTAGTCTTGATTTGCATTTCCCTAATAGCTAATGAAGTTGAGCATCTTTTCTTGTGCTTTTTAGCCATCTGCCTTTCTTCTTTGGAGAAGATAGACTCCTACCAGCAGTGAATGAATGTTCCTATTTCCTATTCCACCACAGTCTCTCCAACACTAATAATTTTCTGTTTTTTTTTGTTTTGTTTTGTTTTGTTTTTTTTAATAGTGGTTAGTTATTCTAGTGGAGGTAAATCTGTAGCCTTTGGTTTTGGTCTTTGATTTCTATAATGACTAATGACATTGAGTATCTTTTCATGTGTTTTTGGGGGGGCAATTTGTTTATCTTCTTTGCTCATTTGTGTATCTTCTTTACTTCTTTTTTGGCTCATTTTTAAATTAGGTTGTTTGCCTTTTTGTTTTTGTGTTGAAGGATTTCTTTATATACTTTGGATATGAAACTATAATTGGATATATGGTTTACAAATATTTTCTCCCATTGTGTAGGTTGTCATTTTAATTTCATGATAAAGTCCTTTCAGGCACAAATATTTTAAATTTTGTTGAGTTCCCATTTATCTGTTTTTTTCTTTTGTTGCTTGTGCTTTTGTTATAAAGTCAAACCACCTAACACAATATGCTTTCCTTTTTTTAATTCTAGGAGTTTTAGTCTTCTGGCTCTTATGTTTAGGTTTCTGGTCCATTTTGAGTTAATTTTTTTTACATAGCTTGAGGTAGGGTACCACCTTTATTCTTTTGCAGATGGAGGTACAGTTTTCCCAGAACCATTTGTTGAAAAGATGATTCTTTCCCAATTGAGTAACCTTTGTCCCCTTGTCAAAAATCAGCTGGCCATAAATGTGATCGTTGATTTATGAACTCTCAATTTGATTCCATTGGTGTATATATCTGTTCTAATCTCCTATGCTGTTTTGATTACTGTGGCTTTGTGATTGGGAAGTGTAAGTACTCCAGCTTCATTCTTAATTTTCAAGATGGCTTTGGCTATTCAGAGCCCTTACATTTCCATATAAAGTTAATGATTTATGTTTCAAATTCTCAAAAGAAAATTAATAGGATTTTGAGTTGGATTGTGTTTAATCTGAAAATGCCTTTTGTTATAATTGACATCTTAACAATATTTTGTCTTCCAATTCATGAACAGAGAATATCCTTCCATTTATTTAGGACTTCTTTCATTTATTTTGACATGTTTTGTAATTTTCTTTATACAACACCTTTAAATCCTTGTTTACACTTATTCCCACATATTTGATTCTTTTACTTCCTAATAAAATGGAATTTTTCATTGTTTAATATTCTGATTGTTCATTGCTAATGTCTATAAACACTACTGATTTTTGTGTGATAATCTTATACCCTGTTTCATTATTTTTCTGAATTCATTCATTAGTCCTAAGAGTTTTTTTGTGTGTGAATTTTTCAAGATTTTCTATGTATAGGATCCTGTCATCTGCAAATAGGGATAGTTTTGCTTCTATCTTTCTAATCAGAATGCATTTTATTTCTTTTTCTAGCCTAATTTCTCTAACTAGAACTTCTATCATAATGTTGAATAACAGTGGTGACAGTGGGTACATTTGTCATATTTCTGATCTTAGAGGGAAAGCTTTCAGTCTTTCACCAGTGAGTTTGATATTAGCTTTGTGTTTTTCATATATGTTCTTTTTCAGGTTGAGGAAGATTCCTTCTATTCCTATTTTTCTAATTTTTTTTTAATCAAGAAAGAGTGCTGGATTTTGTCATTATCCGTAGTGACTTTATTTTATGTTTTTAGATTTATTTTTATTTATTTATTCCCCCATCGTGCTTTTTCCACTCACTGTCTGCTGTCTATTCTTTCACCATACACTCTCTGTGTCTGCTTTTCTTCTCTTCTCATCTTCTCTTTAGGAGGCACCAGGAACAGATCCCAGGACTTTTGATGTGGGAGAGAGACATTCAACTGCTTGAGCAAACTCAGCTCCCTGGTTCACTGTATCTCCAATTGTCCCTCCTCTGTGTCTCCTTTGTTGCATCATCTTGGTGCCCTAGCTCTCCATGCAGTCCAGCTCTCAACTTGGACCAGCTCGCTTTCACCAGGAGACCCCAGAAATCAAACCAGGATATCCGATATGGTAGATGGGAGCCCAATCAGTTGAGCCACATCTGCTTCCTTCAAAAGAGTCTTAAAATATAAATGGATTAGCCTCCATGGTCAGCAGGCAGAGATTGACAGAATTCATATAAAAGCATGCACCTTTTAGTACAGCTCAAAATATATGAAGCAAATACTGACACATTTGAAGGGAGAAGGAGATTATTCTACATTAATAGTGGGGGATTTCCATACACCACTTTAAATAATGAATAGAATATCTAGACAGAAGATTAATAAGAAAATAGAAGACTTGAATGATACTCTCAACTAAATACGCTTAACATATGATTAAGTTCTAGGTTCAGGTAATTATAAACAAGCTAGGCTGACTTAGTTGAATGGATGTTGAGAAATTTGAAATTCATGTGTGAGGCATGACATTTCTTTTTTCACCAGTGGTGTCCAGGGCATTGCAGGATATCTGGCAGCTCTGATATTGGCCATTAAATGTCATTGATAACCTCAGTTATTACTGTGAAACTTGGCAAACATTCCCTGAGTGTTAGACCCCTATTGAAAATCCCCACTTCAGGAACACTGACCTTGCATGGAAAAGCCCACATCACAGGTGATTTAATCATAGAGCATCCAGTATGCTAAATTAGACTTGTGTATTTCTATGGAATCACCAAAGTAAAATTGTGCAATGCAGCACATTTACTTTTATTGCAATGCAGCACATTTACTTTTTTTTAAGTGCTGCATTTACATTTTTTAAAAATATTGATGTATTTTATTTTATTTATTTCTCTCCCCAGATATGTCATTTGGGGGCTTATCTTGTTCCTTTAACTGTGCCACATCTTCCTGTGTCTTGGTATGGATTGTAATTTTTTTGTTGGTGTCTTGGCATCTGGCATATTTGTTGTACTTTTTCTTGGTGCATTTCCCCTTAGTTTAAGGCTTTCTTGCCCTTTCTCCTTTGCTGGTTGTGTAGTAGGAGCTGAGGATGTAGTTGGCACTATAAGCTGTGAAGACTCAAGCTGCCTGCATTGGCCAAGGATCCAATGAAGATTCTCCCCTTTCTCTTTTCTCAGAGGTAGGGACAGAGCCACAGCCATGTGTAATAATCCATGTTGTGCAAGCCTGGAGTATAGTTGCTCAGAAGGCTGATGAAGCTTCACACCCCTTTCTCCTCTGCTTGGGGCAGCGATGGAGCTGCAGGTGTGTACAGCAGTTTATGCCATGCAGGTCCAAAATGACTGCAGTTGCTCTGGTACTCTTCTTACTAATCAGTCTGTGCCAGCCAAATATACCTACAGTTACTTGGAGAGGTTGGTTCAGGTCCTGCCATCTTCCTTCCTGCTGGAAATGGGGCTGGGGTTTAGGATAGAGCTGCAGTCTGATCCAGATAGAAAGAAGACAGTCCCTACCAGCGCTGTGATTTTCAGTCTGCTCTGCTTCCCCTCATGCTGGGGGCAGAGTTAAAATGGCATCTATGAGCCTCTTTCTGACTTGGACAGTTTTAAACTTAAGTGTTTGTAGGCTTATACTCTAGCCAGCTAGATTTACTAATCAGTAGCTGAGGTGGGTGCCCAACCATCTCTTCCTTCCCCATTTTTGGGGAATAGGCCTTCCAACTACAGCTGTGAAATAGCTCCTGAGGTTGCTTGTGCCACTAGTGGAGGGTGGGCACCCATGAAACTTCTCTGCATATGGGCAGTCTCTTCCTGCCACCCTCTCAAGGATATTGCAGGATGCTCTTCTGGTTTCCTGGAGCCATGAAACAGGTGCTTTAGATAGCACTGGGTGACTAATAACAGCTCTGTATCTGGAGCTGACTCCAGGAGTTCCTCACTGTGTCATCATCTTGCTGATGTCTCATATATTTCTTTTTTAATATTTACAAATACCCTGAGGTGTCTTTATTATTATTCTTTTTTTATTATTGAGGACACTAAGGTTTAGAAAGGTTAAATAACTCACAGTTACTCTGCTAATGAGTGGAAAAGCCAAGATTCAGAGCAAGTCTGCCTCACTCCAATCTCAAGCTCTCAACTGCTTTGCTAAATGCTGTGATTACAACACATACAAACTCCCTCCGAACCACAATATTTTGCTTTGGAATAAATTTATTTATTTTTCAATGTGTGTGTGCTGAGATTCTGAAAATTTGTACTCAAAGCTAAAATAACATTACAGTTTAATGATCCAACTTGGCAGGATAGTAAAATTGTCTTTCTCTGCCCTCTTGCCCTTCATCTCCACTGAACACACTTCTTTTTGTTCCTTTACCTATAACTTGGAGTTTCAATAGAAAGAATAGAAGGAATGGTTTATAGGACTTGGGCTTTGGCATTAGGTTTGGTTGACCTCCATCCTGCATATAATTAAACCACCATCATCTCCTATCAGAAATATTGGATCTGTTTTTCTTACCCATTCTTTAACCTTCTTACAGGAACAGAGAAAGCTAATGGCAAACCCATTGAAACCATCATGATAATTTTATCTGTCTTTTATCTGTTCATCAGCTATAAATTTTAATGAATTATCAGCTCAATTCTAACCAAGATGCTGTGAATCATTTTCATCTTTCAGCTGCCAGCTTAATCTATTGTCTGATTGCAATGAGTAAGCTGATCAAAATCTTTCAGCCTCTTAAGCTTTAATATAAATTGCACACAATGTTATGTTCTCAAGAAACAGGATTTATATTGATTATATTACCTAATATCATGTTAGCATATTTGCTCCTCCAAAATTCTTGTAAGGGATAAAAATATCCACCAAAAAACAGTTTGGCTTAGTGTTCTTGGGTGAGTGTTTTAATAGGAGAAACAAATACCACAATTTTATTGTGAATGACACACCTCCCGTAATGTGGGTCTACTGTAGTTTTACAAAGGGATTTCATTTAATTTTGAAGTGCTGTTTTCATTTATGGGTATGTTAATATATTCAATCATTTCCACAACAGATATTTGTCAGATGGCTCCATTGAGTTATTCAATAATGCTTTCAACAGATATTTGTAAAATGTGTTGAATGAGTACAATGTGCTAGGCACTCTTCTAGACATTAGATATTCAGAGTTAAGGTGTGGTACTTGAAAAATCTTTAGGGAAAATAGGCTTAATAATGACACATCAAATTATTATAGATATTTTAAATGCTGTAAAGACAAAATTGCACACTTAGCACTTATAATAGGTAGGTGCAAAAATTTGAGTATAGTATTTTATTCATTTGTGTGTAATGGGTCCCCAGGACTGAATGAGGTTGATGAGTTGCTAGGAACTCACAGGCTCAGCAAATAATCATATTCATGGCTAAGATTTATTACAGCAGAAGGATACAAAGCAAACCAGCAAAGGGTAAAGGGAAAAGGATGAAATCCAGAGGATACTAAATACAAACTCCCAAGAGTCCTCTGTCACTGGATTCAAACAGAGGAGGCTTAATTCTACTAGCAATGAGTTGTGACAACACATATGGGGACTTTTCTACTGTTGAGACTGGCTTGTGCCTAGAGGAGCAGGATTTTTATACCCTCTCCCTACCATGTACCAAAATTCCAGGCTCCTGGAAGGAAAGCAAGTGTTTAGCATAACCCACTTTTTTTTTGTAGAAGCAGTTTGGCTACAGGAATCCACCCTTATCAGTTAGGGAATGTAGGCAATAGTTCTAAAATCCAAATTTCCAAATGCCAGCCAAGGGCCAACTTGTAAGCACTCTTTATCAAGGATCGCAGTCTCAATATTGCTATGGTCACTTTTTCTGCATAAGCAGTTCAACTAATTTAAGTGATTTAAGAATTTGCTCTTTAATTTAATAGCTTATTAAATGCCTCCTAATTTTCAGGCATTAAGCTAGAGGGTTATGGAAACCAATAAGACACAATCTTCAATCTGTTGATATCCTTCAGCCAGTGGCTACCAGGGACACCTCTGTAATTGAACAAAACTGGCTTTATTGGCTCCTGCACAGAGGCAGAAGGTAGCACATCATGGGTAACCATGGCATGTATCAAAGAAGGTGAAGATGTTTCCAAGGAATCCTGACCCATATCTCAATTATGCTTTCTATTGTTTTTCTCAGAATGCTTTTCATTGTATTTATAGTACTTAAAATTGCTCAGAATTATTTATTCATATGGACATTTTTTGTGTGTGAATGGCTGTGCTGTCCACAAACTTGGAAGTTCCCTTAGAGAAGGCTGTTATGTAACATATGCTTAGCACCTAACTAACCAGTTGAAACTAGTACGGAATCCAGAAATGTTTGTAAAATGAATGAATGCCTAAGAAAGAGTGACCAGAATGTTAGGAAGAGAACCAAGAAGGAGGGGTATTGAGGAAGCCAAGAGAAAAGAGTTTCAAGAAGGTAGGCATGTTTACTAGTACCATGTTTTAGAGATATTAAGAAGGTTGAGAACTGAAAAGGGTCCATCAAATTGGCATTACTAGAGGTCAGTGTTTAAGTTTTGGGTGCTTGCAAGTAAAGCCAGTTTCATTTTGTTAGGCATTGAATTGGAATAGAGGAAGCAAGGGAATAGGTTATTAAATTTTGAAGTGTAGAAAACAAGTTGATACACTTATTTTATTGTCACCAAAATCTTGAGAGGCAAACAAGACCTGTGCTAATCTCCCATTTAGAATTTAGGCCTCTGGGGTTTAGTGGAGAGAAAGTACTTTGCCTGAAGTTGTCATATCTATTTAATGGCAGAACTTGGGTTTGAATTCAGGTCTTCTGATGTCAAGGCTTAGTACATTTTCTACAACATAGCAGTTTGTTAACTAATTTACCTGTTGCCTGAGCATTGAGATTGAAGGTTATTTTATGTAATATGTAAATCTCATAATGTCACCTGTCATTTTGGCATAAGGCCACATGACTGCCTTAAGTGAAGAACATGATTGAAATGTTCTCAGAATGTTAGAATTTCTCTGTGCTTCACTCTGGCATTGGATTATTTTGAAGTATTGTTTAAGTAGCAAGAGTGAGAGGGATTCATTCTTAGTCCTGATTAGAGTGAGATGCTAATGCTGAAAGGATGCTTCACTTGTAGCTTAGATGAAAGTCTTGGTTATGTTATAATCATAAACATGAAAAATACTGGGCTTAAAATAGGCTCGTCATCATGCCATTATATTTCTAATGAAGAAGTTTTGTTTTTTCTTGAAGCTTTTCAGTGTTAATGTTGATAAACATAGATTAAAATTATTCTTAACCAAAATGATTTTTTAACATAACACATTGGATTTTTGTTTTAGATTGCTGCTTCCAAATTAAAGAAATAAACCAAGAACTCTACATTTTTTTTTGGAGCTATGGTCTTTTTGCCCTTTTGCTGTAGATTATAATAGCTTCAGGAGTTTTTCACTGTCCTTGTAGTAGCACTAGCTACATTTCAAGTGTGAACTTATTATGTAAATTTTCAAATCACTGGTTTGAAGATAAGATGGAGTTTTAGGATGACTGCCCAGATTTTGCAGAAAATCACTTTAATTACCAATAACTGGTTGCTTCTGCCAAACTCTTCTTTACTGGTATTATCAAATGGCAAACATGCTTGCCTATTTGCAGTGGCTTAAAAATAAAGAGAGCTCTATACTTCAAAAACATCTCCAGGATTCTCCTTTTATTTATCAGTTTGGTTTTCTCTCCCAATAGAATAAATATTATTTGTCATGGTCTAAAAAGCTTCATAAAGATTGTGGTGAAAATGTAAAGGGTTTGTATATCTCAGGAAACCCTTTAAGCTGTTTGCTGAGCACTGTGTATGGTGATTTAGTTAAGGTATTGGAGAGATTGTCATATTCATTCTTTCTTCTTTTTTCAATCCTAAATGTGTCATCCTGTATTTAAACCATTTTCCTCTTTTATTGATTTACAGAAGTATAAACATGACAAATATGCTTTCATTTATTCATTTATTTAACAAATACTTATTTACTGTGCACAATTGCAAGGTATGCTTCTTGATATTGGAGATAAAGCAGTTAACTTCTTTTTTGCAGTTGATTGGTGAAAGAAAATATAATAAGTAAATAAAAATGATATAAAATAGTAATAATGTCTATAAAGAAAATATAAAATAATGAATAGATGGTGAAAGAGGTATTAATTTGGATAGGAAGGTCTCTATTAGGAGGTGACATTTGACTAGGGACTTGAATTATATGAAGGTGAGAGCCCATGACTCTCTGGTGGTGGATGAATTTCCAGGCAGAGGGAACCATAGGCACAAAGGCTCTGAGGCAGGATAGTGTCTGAAGTCAAAGAACAATTGGAGCAAAGGGAATGATGAGACAGAGTGGAAGGAAGTGAGGTTGGGAGTTGGGGCTAGATAGCATCATGCATTTTGGGCCATGGCAAAGACTTAATAATTGTGTTCTAATACTGATGGGTGGTGTATTAGTGAGCCAAAGGGTGCTAATGTGAAATACCAAAAATGGGTTGGTCTTCATAAGTGTATTTATTTGGGTTTGAAACCCACAGATACCAGGCCATAAAGCATTAAGTTTCTTCTCTCACCAAAGTCCATTGCCACATGTTGAAGCAAGACAGCTGTTGATGTGTGCCAGGGTTCAGGCTTCTTGGGTTACTCTCTTCCCAGGGCTGTGGTTTCTCTCTGGGCTTACCTCCTCTGGTCCCGCCACAAGGTCAGCTGTAGACTATCAGGTGAAGAGTTCACTTCTCTTCTCCTGGGGCCTTCTCTCCAACATCAAATCTCCAACATCAAAACTACTTCTCAAAAAAAAAAAGCTGCTGCAACTCTGTTCTTTGTGATGCCTTTTATATTTTCTTTCCCCACCGATGAAGGGGTGGGGCTCAATGCCCTACTGACTTGGCCCAGTCAAAGCCCTAATCATAACTTAATCATGACCAGATTAACAGATCAGTTTACAAGCATGATCCAATTACATTTTTGGAATTCGTAATTGTATCAAATTGTCCAATTATACTTTTGGAATTCATAATTATATCAAATTGCCAGGTGGTTTTTGGAAAGCTTTGAATAGGGGAGTGCATCATCTGAATTAAATTTTGGAGGCATCACATTACTAGTCTGTGTAGATAATATATTGTAGGAGAATAAGCAAAGGGACAAGATGGGAAACTATGTCATAAGCCAGGAGAGATGTGCTGGCTTGGACCAGATGCTAATGGAGGAGATGGGAAAACAGGGTTGGATTCTGGGTGTATCTTGAAGATAGAGCTAACAGAATTCAAAGATGAATTATTGGATGTTGTGACAGCAAAAGAGGAGTCAAAGATGACTCTGAGGTTTTTGGCCTGAGAATGAGATAAATGATGTTACCATTTCAGAGATTATTTTAATTGATTTATTTCATGTATCTCACACCATCTCTTCAACTGATGGTTAGCCATATCAGAATGGCTTAGTTCCAAGTAGATAAATTACCCTTTCTTGACTCCTTCACTTTGTACATGTTGTCTCTTCTGCCAGTGATGATTACTCTCTACCTTTTTACCTGAAAAATCTCTTCTTTTCATAAAAGATTCAGTTAAAAACTCATTTTTATAAATGTTACCCAATTCTTATCTTTCCCTCACCCTCTCCTGACTGTACTACCAGTATATTTAGCTTTATTAGAGCATTTTTTTCCAACAGTTAATGCCATGTGTCTCTCTATATCTGTGAGTTTCTTAGAGGCAGGGAGTTCCTAGTCCATGTGTGATCATCACAGCTCTTAGAGGACAATAGATAACTAGGTGTTGACTGAATCAGAAAATCAGTGGTTGAGAAACTTTTCATTAGCTGCAAAATCAAAGTGATGATGTTTCCATGTCTGACCTAAAAGGTTTCATTTGAATGAAATTTGATAAAATATTCATTTACTTATGTACAATTAATTTTAAAGAGTTAATATTGATATACTATTTTTCATTTTATTATACATTATTTCAAACATATTTAAGAATAGAGAGTATGATGCTCACCACTATATACACACTTCAAATTTTCATCAAATCTTAACATCATGCTATATATGTGGCATACTTTTCTTTTCCTAAGAAATAAAGCATGACAGAGCACTTGATGATCCTTTTATGCTTTCCTCAATTCCAGACCCCTTTTCCATCTTGGAACTAAGCTCTATCATAAATTTGCTTTTAATATTGTCATGTATTTCTTATAGAAAGATGACATATTTATACACCTGTAAATATGTAGAGTTGTTTTGTGGGGGCTTGCAGTTAGAATTTTAGTCATGGATGCATTTTGCTTTAAATGTTTATTTTAACTGTGATATAATACCACATTGTGTGAGCATTACTCAGTTTATCATTTTTCAGATTGATGTACATTTAGAATGTTTCCAGAATTTTCAATATTACAAGAAATGGTGCAGTGAATAGTTTCTGCATGTCTCCTTGGGTAAATAAACTAGTGTTTCACTAGGTCAGTGGTTCATGAAAGGTCATCCCAGGACCAATACCAGCACCATCAGCAGCACCTGTGAGCTTGATAGAAATGCAGATTCTTAGGCCCCATCTCAGACATGCTGAATCAGACACACGGAATTATATTAGGAAATGGTTTCATGAAGTTTACAACCAAAGCACCTGTCATTTTTCTTAGAGTTCTTTCAGAACTTCTCATATTTGGTTATCAGCTGTTTTTTTATGATGTGTCAGGAAGTGATTTTTGAGCTTCTTGCATCTGTGTGTCACAAGGTTGGGTAGCGTTCAGTCTATTTTAACCCATATTTATTCTTTACCTTTCTCATTCTTCTCCCTTCAGCATTTGGCATGAATGTTAAATGTCCTACAGGTCTCTGAGGCTCTGTTAATTTTAGTTCAGCCTTCCCACCCACCTCTGTGTTCTTCATTGTATCATTTCACTGTGTTAACTTCCATCTCCCTCTTTCCCCTACTACCTCCATTCTATTATTGATCCCACCCAGGGAACTTTTGAATTTTGGATATTTTATATCTAGTTCTACAATTTCCTTTTACATCTTTTTGTTGTTACTCTTTCTTTGTTGAGAATTGTCTTTTCTTTCATTCCAAGAAAATTACCTTTCTTATTGAGCAGAGACTTAAAAAGTCCTTTGATAATTCCTTCTGTGAAGAATAGATCAGAGTTTTCTAGTTCTTTATATGTTATGTTGTATAACTTGGGATGATATCCAGGTTGCATGTGCTTATTATATAGTTGTGAGACTCCTGAAAGATTGTTTTGGCTAGTTGGGGTCTCTTTCTATTCCATATGAATTTGAGGATTGACTTTTACATTTCTACAAAATAAAGGCTGCAGAGATTTTGATAAGCATTGCATTGAATCTGTAGATCATTTTAGGTAGTACTGATATTGTAACAGTATTAAATCTTATATATGGACACATGATATCTTGTCATTTATTTAGATTTTCTTTAATTTCTTTTAATAGTGTTCTGCAGTTTTCAGTGTACAGAACATTCATCACTTTTTAAAATTTATTCTCAGTTATTTTATTCTTTTAGATGCTATAGATATGGAATTGGTATTTAATACCCATTACAGATTGTTTTTTCCTGGTGTGGAGAAACAAAACTGATTTTTTAGTGTTTATCTTATACCTGAAAATTTCTGAATATTTTTATTTCCTTTAGTAGTTTTCTTGGGGATTGTTTGGGATTTTCAATATGAATGACCATATCATCTGAGAATAGTGTTAGTTTTACCTTTTAATTTCCAATTTGGATGAATTTTCTTTTTCTTGCCTAATTTCCCTGGCTAGAACTTCCAGTATCATTTTGACTTGGAGTGATAAAAGTGGGCATGCTTGTCTTTTTCCTGACCTCAGGTATCAGTCTATACCTGAAAACTTTCATTCTCTATCCATTGACTAAGATGTTAGCTGTGAGGTTTTGTATTTATTGTGTTGTGGATATTCCATTTATCCCTATTTTTCTGAGTCATTTTATTATGAAATTTTGGTGGATTTCCTCAGAAGCTTTCTCTGTGATATTAAAGTGATCATATGGATTTTTTTCCTCCATTCTATTAATGTGGTGTATTTATTATATTGGCTGGTTTTTTTTATCTTGAACACCACTGCATTCCTGGGAGAAGTCACCCTTGGTCATGGGGTATAACCTTTATAATAATATATGGAGTTTGATTTGATTTGCCAGTGTTTTGTTGAGGTTTTTTGCTTCTATGTTTAAAAGGGAAGTTGGTCTGCAGTTTTAATTTCTTTTAATGTCTCTATCTGGTTTCGGTGTCACAATAATTCTAGCCTCATAGAATGAGTTAGGAAGTGTTCCCACCTCTTCAGTTTTTTGGAAGATTTTGGGAAGGATTGGTGTTAATTCTTGTTTGAATGTTTGGACCAATTCTCCCTAAAGCCAACTGCTGTTGAACCTTTCCTTCTTGGGAGGCTTTTTATTATTTATTCAATTTTTTTGCTTTCATAGGTCTGTCAGATCTTTTATTTCTTCTTGAGTCAGTTCATGTTACTTTTGTTTCTAGGAATTTGTTCATTTCCTCTAGATTATCTAGTTGGTTGGCATATGATTGTTCATAGTATTCACTTATAACCCTTTTAATTTCTGCCAGATCAGTGGTAATGCTCACACTTTCATTCTTTAAATAGTTATTTGCATCTTCTCTCATTTTTCTTTGTCAAAGTTTATTAATCTTTTCAAAGATCCAAATTTTGGGTTAATTGATCCTCTCAATTGCTTTCCTATTCTTTATCTCACTTAACTCCACTCTTATCTTTATTATTTCCTTCCTTCTACTAGTGTTAGTTTTGGTTTACTCTTCTTTCCTCAAGATAAGAAATTAGGTTATTGATTTCAGATCATTCTTTCTTAATGTAGGAAATTATACCTATAAGTTTCCCAATGAACAGTGCCTTGTTCCTTCCTATAGCTTTTGGCAAGTTTCTTTTTTTTTTTAATTTTCATTTGTCTCTAAGAATTTTCTGATTTCCCTTGTAGGTGGATTTCAGAAAATTATCCTATTGGTTATTTAAAAATGGGTTGTGTATTTTCCACTTCTTTGTACATTTCCAGTTTTCCTTCTGTTATTGATTTTTATATCATTCCATTGGGGTAGGAGAGAAACTTTGGGTGGTTTCAATCTTTTAAAATTTGTAGTCTTGAGCCCTAACTTATGGCCTAGCCTGGAGAATGATCCATGGGCACTTTAGAAGAATGCATATTCTACTGTTGTTGAGTGGTGTTCTATATGTGTCTCTTAGGTGTAATTTATTTATACTATTGTTCAAATCCTCAGTTTCCTTAATAATATTGTCTTGATCAATCCATTATTGAAAGTGGCATTTGAAAACTCCAAGTATTGTTGTAGAACTGTCTTTTTCTTCATTCAGTTTTGCCATTGCAGTTTCATGTGTTTTGTGGCTCTGTGCCTAATTGTTGATGACTGTTATACATTCTTGGTGGATTGACCCTTTTATTAATATATATAGTGTTCTCCATTTTATTTTGTTGTAATTTTTTACTTCAAGGCTATTTTTTCTGATATTAGTATAGACAACCCAGCTCTCCTCTAATTACTCTTAATGTTGAAACTTTTAAACTCTTTTTTACTTTGTATCTAAAGTGAATCTCTTTAAAAAAATAATGTAGATTTTCCAAGTGTTTAAAAAAAATCCATTCTGCCAATATGTGTTTTTTGATTAGTGAGTTTAATTTGTTTATTTTTGAAGTGATTACTGAAAAGGTTGGATTTCTTTAATCATTTTTAATTCATCTCTTGTACATCTTATACTTTTTACCCCTCATTTCCTCCATTGCTGCCTTCTTTGGATATAATTGATCTTTTGTAGTGAAACAGTTTGATCCTGTTCTTATTTCTTTTTCTGCATATTTTTTAGATATTTTCTTTATGGGGTTTTGTTGGAATTTATTTTTAATTTCATAAATCATTAATAACCTCCTTTGAATTGACATGAACTTGCCTTCAATTTCAACACTAATAATAAAAAACTAAAAGTTAATAATTGTTAGATAAAATACTTATGAACAAAATTTAATTGAGAAATGAATTACATTTTAAGACATATAACTGAAAATACCTTTAAAGCTAATTGATCCAGAAAATACATCCACATTTAAAGGCAATGGCTAGATTTTGTCAAGATGAAGGCAATTGGTCCCTTCCAGAACAAGAATTTAATATAAGGGCAAAAATCAATAATCAGATGCAGAATGAAGATAGAAAAGGACAGGTGCAAAGAGGTAGTAAGAATGAAGGCCCATATTTAAAAGTGGAAAAGTACAAAATCAGGAAATACCCAAAAGAAGCTGCCATGTTTTTGAACATTTTATAGAAACTACAGGAGTGGCAGCTCTGTGAGGCTGAGAAAGCTCTTCTGAATGATAATATTGCCTACAAATTCACAGATAAAAGACATATAAAAAGACCAGTAGTAAAAATATTTATGTTAATTGACATAAAAAGATAATGTAGGGCAGAAAAGCAATAAGTGCAGAATAACATCACTTCAAAGAAATGAAAGATTTTCCTTTCCATGTACTTTGTGATGTGCTTTTTCAAAAACAAGGTATAAGGCATTAAGAAAATGAAGCAAGATATGAAAAGACATCAGAAAAGCAATACTCAAAATATGAAGGGCAAGAAATCAGGAAAGAATATGGAAAAAAATGGAAAAATCACTCCATAAATGTAATGTAAGCTGGAAGAAACACAGTGAATGATAATGTCTTATAAGAAACAGAAGTTGAGAAGAGGAAAAAAAAATCAATAGAAATTAACAAAGATTGTAAAATATTTCAGAAAAAATCTTAAAAGTTAATGATAGGTATAGAAGGACCAATATATAAGTAGTTGAAATGTCTGAAAGAAAAAAACCAAAGCAGAGATGTGCAAAAAAAATTTATCATTTTCTTCTGGAAATAGAAGGAATGCTTTGAAGCTGCATATTAAATGTACACATTAAGCACTGACTGTGAACAATTAATGGCAATATATATTCTAGTAAAATTGATGGGCTTTAAAGAAAAAGAAGAATCCTTTGTGCCTTTAGAAGAAAGCAAGTGGCATAATAGAATCTTAAAATCTCATCAAATTTTTTGAAAACAGTACATTTTGTCAGAGAAAAATGGAGTAATATATTAGTGGAAAGAAACTCTGAGTCATTAGTTTCATACCCAAAAAATTGACTTGCATGTATAAAAGATATTGAAGTCCAAGTTTTACATTTAGAGCATGAGAAATATTGCTCCCATGTTCCATCCATGAGTAAGTACAGTTCAGTAAAGGAAGTATGTAGAAAGACATTGGACTTAGGACAGATGCTAAGTATTAAATTTGCAGTTATTTGTGCAACTATGACTCCATGAGGGTTCTATGAGAGAGGACATGTCCTCAGTGGAAACTGTTAGGGAAGCAGACATGATAATTCTGAAGATCTAACTTGTTTACAGTGCTTAACTCTTTTTAGGGTGCTTATCTGTATATGTATTTATTTTATTGATAAACATTAAGAAAAACAACTAATAGGATTTATATATTGTTTAATATAATATCATCTAACATTAAAAGTAAAGCTTATTTCTAAAACTCACTCTAAATCTGTCAAACTAAAAACCAAACTTCACTAAATTGGCTGATTAGAGAATGGGTATGAGGGGTTGAGTACTGAGTCATCTACTTTTCTTTGGTATTATGCCTTCTTTCAGTCTCCACACACCAGCTTCTCTGGGGCTTAGGCAGAGACCTTCAGGTCATGCATGGTCTTTGTAGCTGTCAATATTAGGATCCACAACACAGTCACACGTTCTGGAATCCAGGCAGGCACAGAGATGAATGGGGAGGAAGCTGTACATTCTGACCCTATGGGCAAGAAATAGTCTTCTTCTCCAAATTAAGGAGCCATTGGATGGTTGGCTGAACAACCTGGGTCTTGTATAGGAATTGTTTCTGTCCCATAGGTAGGCATTCTCAGGATATGCTTCACTTACTGTGCCATTTTTACCAGCCAGCTCTTATCTCCACTTGCATGTTCACATAAAATAGCAGCTACCGTAGTGTTCCCCTCAGTTTTGCTGAATTTCCTAAAGTGCCAGAAAGAAAGCTAGAAAAATGATGGATTCCATATGTTCTTGTTTCCCTTCCCCTCTTCTTCTGAGCTGTTCAACATTTCCTCTTCTTTCTCTTCATCTCTTTTTACTTCCCAAATATCTTCTCTTGAACATAGTACAGGATAATTTCTGGAACCAGTCTTGTTCTGGAACAGTGATGACAGGTGGTGGAGCAAGGGAAGAAGATATTTATGCATATCCAAGTCACCCACTGCTGGAAAACACCTGTGTGGCCTGAGGAAAGTTCACAGGGAGGGGCATGAGTAGTTTGTGGGACAGGGCAGACCTGTCTCACTGGAGCTGTGGGATCTGAGAGAAGGAGGGACCCTTCAGCCCAGTGGTCCAGTGACTCTGTGGTAGGCCTGTTTCATTGCAGGAGACCAGGCCAGCAGGAGTCTGAGAGCCATTGTGTGCAGCAAGCCAGTCAGCAGCCCCTTCACACAAGTCCTCCAGAAACCCTGCATGGCCTTGGACAGTATTGAGGGGCAACTGGACAGCAAACTCTCAAATGGGAAAAATATTCAGGTTTTATTCCTAATCCCAGGGTTTTAGATTTGGGTGAAGAGTGAAGGTTAGAAGTATGTTCAAGGATATGCATCCCACTGCACCTCTCCAGGACACACAGTCACACTCATTCCCCTGCACCCCACATTCACAAGCACACCTCACAGACTTACACATAGACACTCCCCAGTCCCTGTGCACAGAATCCAGGTCACCTTATGGGAACACTGATACTTATAAGAACTGTAGATCTTAACCTGGAAATTCACTTTCTTTAACCATATCCCAATCCTCATTTCTTCCAGAAGATTTAACCAGAATGACTCTCCATAGAAAACCAGCAAGAATACTCTAATTTTCTTAAGCAAATTTTTCCTCAACATGTGAGTGATTCTAGCATATGTACTGTTTTTCTTGCTCTTAGGGTCATGCACAATTACAGAAATGAATACACTCTGAGGATTGGTTCATGCTGTGTAGTGTTTGCTCAGGTACTTTGTTGTCTTCATGCCTTTAGAAAACAGGTGGGAAACAGTGGTTGAGTCAAAGGTCCCATAAGCAAGTGTAGGGATATCTGTGAAAGGCACCTGCTTTCCTTGGACATATATCTCTCAAGTCCATTTTGCTTTGTGAATATAAAATTCTTTATCAATGGATAAAAAATTGCTACTGAGGAAAGGCCCCTACCATGTAGTTTATAACCTGCTGGTGCCTTTTGTGGATGGCCTTTTGTATCAGGGGTGCATTTGAAGATGACTCCACTTGACTCTTTTCTCTCCTAGGATATTATATATTTCAAATTGTAATATACATGATTGGATATCCTTATCTGAAGTCAATGGAAAGGGAAAGAAACCAAAAAAGGGAACTTTTATATCATAGACAAAGAATAATGACCCCACCTTAGCATTAGATTGGGCCACCTCATCTTTTCAGTCACTAGGAAGCTTCACCATTATGTACACTTTGACCCTGGCAGTTAACCCTGGCAGTTGTCCTGTGTAAATTGGAAATATCACCAGGGAAATGCACACACTCACACATACATTCACAATTGCACCACATCTAGATTACCTCAAACAGCTAGGAAAGAAACCCATACCACTTGGAACAGATGTACAGGGACAGTAGAACTTGGTCATAGCTCTTTACCTGGAAAATCAGTTGATTTAATGACATCCAAAATCCTCATTCCCACCAGGAAGCAGGGATCAGGATGGCTTTCCAGACTGAAACCAACAGAATGCCCTGGATTTGAAATCATCTATTTTTTCCCTCAAAACTGAGTGACTCCATAATATGTACTGTTTTTGTTTGCTCTTGAGGCCACCTGCAATTACAAAAAAGAAAACACTATGAGATTTCATGCTGTGTAGTGTTTGATCAGATCTTGGTGATTTTAGAAAACCAGGTGGAAAATAGCAATAAAGTCAAAGACCACAAGAATAAGTGTAGAGGGTACATACGTGAGCTTTTCCTGTCCATTTGGTGGCAATTACCAAAGTCTTAATCCAAGGAGGAAAAATTGTTTCTATGGAAAAGGCTCCCCATACCGTTTATAAGCTGAGGCTGCCTCTTGTATCAGTTGTCTGTTATTAGGAGGCCCCTCTCCAATCTTTCTCATCCCAAAAGCTGCTAGCTGACATCTGTAATGTACATGATCATGTTTTCATATCTGTACTCAATTGAAAAAGAATGAATCCAAGAAAGGGACATATCTATCTTAGTCAAAAACAGGTTACATTACCTTGGCATTTGATATGGCCTCCTCATCTATCCTGACACTCAGAAGCTCCTCTAACATGTCCTCCAAGGGAGATAGGAGAACAGAAACTGTCAGTAAATCTGGGGGTGCAGCTTGCACATTACTCAGGGAACTTGATTTGGATAAGGATGGGGCTAGTGTATGTGGAAGCTGTTTGTTAACAAGCATGGACTGAGGTGCTACTGAACCTTCCTTCATGGAAGAAAGAGACCAAGGAGAGGAGCAGGAAAGAAATAAGAAATAGACTTCTTGGTTTTGTAGTTAAGGACAATTCATATAAATGTAAAATAGTCAGCAAATGGTACTGTGGTGCTGTGCTACACTAAGAGTCAATGACAGAATCCTCTTTCTCCTCCTGCCCATGTTGAAGCCCAGCTAAGTTGCCAGTATCATTTGGTATCATCCAAAACCATTTCTGCTGAAAACTATTGAGATAATATTTAAATAATATAAAATTTGTCATTTCAACCATTTTTATGTGTACAATTCAGTGGAATTAATTACATTTTTAGCATATTGTGTTTACCATCATGACCATCAATTACTAAAACTTTTCATCACCCATACATAAACTCCATATATAGCACTCCATTTCTCTGATGCAGTAACTTCAAATATGTTCAGAAGTCTTTGAGAATTTGCTTATTCTAGAAATATAAGTGGAATCATACAATATTTGTCCTTTTGAGTCTATCTTATTTCACTTAGCATAATGTTTTCAAGGTTCATTCATGTAGTAGCATGTATCAGAACTTAATTACTTTTTATGGCTGAATAATATTCTATTATATATATAGGACACACATGGGTTGTTTCAACTGTTTGGCTATTGTGAATAATGCTTCTAGGGACATTGGTGTACAAGTAATTGTTTGGGTCTCTATTTTCAATTCTAATATAACTATTATTGGGGTTGTAGGTCATATGATAATTCTTTAAGTTTTTATGGAACTGCTATGCTCTTTCCACAGTGGTTGTAAGATTTTCCATTCTCACCAGCAATGTATGATGGCTCCTATTTATTCAGATTCTAACACTTATTTTCTTTTTATCTTTTTATATTGACTGTCTTAGTGTAACTCATCTTCATTTGCATTTCCCTAATGAATAATGACATTCAATATCTTTTCATATGCTTATTGGTTGTTGGTACAGATAATTTTTGCCCCAAAACAGGTAATTTGTGCCCCCAAACCTATGAAATCATATCATCTTGTATTATTTTTCATCTTAAATTTAAGTGTCTCTCAGAAATGGCATGGTGGGTTGTGAGCCAATGCCCATATGGGCAAATCCTATGATAAGGTGGAAGGGAGCAGTTGTGCAGTGGATGGGCATGACAGTGGTGCACTGATGCTGTTGGGATGGGTGGTGCTGTTTTGTGAAGGGGTAGTATAGGGGGTTGGGTTGCACTGTCCATGGAATTGGGGAGAGAGTCAGGTGATCTCTGGGGATTTGCAGGTAATGTGCTTGACTGTTGGGAATGTTCTTTTGGCAAATACAGCAGGGGGTGGGTTATTCATTTAGGGTGTTGGATGAGTGGGCATGTGGGACAGGGCACACCTGGGGTGGGCTTCTAGGGAGTCTGTGAGTGTTCATCCTGTCATAGTGTGTAGTATCTGTAGGTAGAGACCCACACAATTAATGGGAAGGTATTGGACTCCCATGTTGGGAGTGCTGCTATGTTCTTAAATAGAGGAGTGGAATCTCTTGAGAGAAAATGCAATGCCTAATAGCAGAGGACAGGCCACTATGTCAAGTCCTCATTGTTGTTGTAAGTAACTATGAATCTTGTACTTCAAGGCATGAAGCTTCGTGGTTTCCATGGGTCCTCAGGTGAAAGCGAAGGAGGAATAGAATAGATGGAACATGGGGCATTTTGGAGACATTGAAGTGGTTCTACATGGTCTTGCAGTGATGGATACAGGCCATGTTAAATTTTATCAAAATTTATAAAAGTGTATGGTCCAAATTGTATACCATAATGTAAATCATTGGCCATGGTTAATAGCAATTATTCAATATTTGCACATCAATTATAACAAATGTACTATCGACAGGTAAATTGTTATTAATAGGGGAAACAGGAAAAAGGGGGGGTTATTGCCCATATGGGTATCCCCTATATTCTCTACATGACTTTTTTATAACCTAAAGCTTCTTTGAAGATAAAATGAAAAAAATTAAGACACTGGGGTAATAAATGAAAGAAAATACCACTGTATATACAAGACAACAGACCTTACAGTGATGAAAGACATAATGCAAAATTTTAAAATTTTTAATTTTTTTATTTCAAAACTTGTAATTTTTTTTGTATTTTACTTCTTATTTTTTAAATGATCATTATTATTTCATTTTCTTTTTAATTTTATTCAGTTATTTTGTTGACTTCACTTTTTAAGAATTTTTGTATCACAGAAGTGTTACAACTGTGGCAGGAGAGCATCATTGGTGTAGGGTATCAGTGATGGGTGATGCATGAGAGGACGTTCACCTGGGGAATACCTATATGGCATATGAATGAGTTCAAGTGTTTCTGGGGCAATGTCACAGTGGGTGGAGAGCCACACAATAACTGAAAGAATATTGAATTCCCATCCTAGGGAGTCCTGCAACATTCTCTAATGGGAAAGCAAGAATTCCCCAATTACAGGGCCAGTGAATAATGAAGGAGGATGGACCATTGATGGGTCCCTAATATTGATGACTCTACTCATGAACCTTTTTTTTGAAATTGAATCTTAGCTTAGTGTTATAGACTGTCTCAGAGATACCTCCTGAGAGCCTCCTTGTTGCTCAAATGTGGCCTCTCTCTATGCCAAACTCAGCATATAAGTGCATTACATTCCCTCCTGGTGTGGGACATGACCCCGGGGATGAGGTTTCCTGGCACTGAGAGATTACTACCAATCACCAACTAGCTGTTCAACTGGAAAAAGACCTTGACCAAAAAGGGGAAATGGTAAAGACAAAAGAGTTTATATCGTTGAGACTTCAAAGTGAGTCTGGGGGTCATTTCAGAGGTTACATTTATGCACGTCTCAGCAGGATCTCTTTGACAGCCACAGTAAATATTGCCTCAAATAGCAAGGTTCTTGAGGGCTCTGGAGATATCTAGAAACTATAGGCTGGGCCAATGTTTCAGGATTTTGGCACCCTGCCACTGGGCCCTACTTTGGAATTTATGCTCCCCAGTGTGAGAGTTGGCCTCAGTTTTAGTTTCCCCACACATCACTCTTCCGCCAATTATATTTGAACCTATAGTTAGTACTAGAGTTGATAGTTTTATATCCAAGAGAATTAAACTTTTGGGCTTTCCATGTGCCATTTGGGCCCTGAATCTCAATAGATTTGCAAAATCTACTGTCCAGTTCATTGTACTTACCAAGGACAACTAACAAGGAGAAGATGATGAACAGCTACCATCCCAAGGAACAGAGAGTGTCTACAACTACAAGCAAGATAGTCCCATCCATGTGCCCCAATGGAATCTAGCCCCCTCTCAATTAGAGAAAGAGTGGACATCACTATCACAGAATCATCATAATGGGGAAATGAACAATGGACTAGAGTAGATTTGCTGTTACTCTACTATAGACTTAATGTGATTCTAGTAATGGAAGGAATTTTATCATTGGTGTGAAGGCAGTGGCCAGCAGAGGTCCTGAGGAGAGGAAAAAGGAAAAATAGGTGTGATATGGGGGCATTTTCAGGACATTGGATTTGTGCTCGATGATGTTGCAATGTCAGATACAGGCCATATATATCTTGTTTCGGAGAGAATTTAAACTATAATATAAACTATAATCCACACTTAGTGGCTATGCTCCAATATGTTTTCATCAATTGTAACAAATGTACCACACTAATGAGGGATGTTAATATGGGAAAGTGTGGGAGGGTGAGCATGTGGGGCATATGGGAATCCCCTATATTCTTCATGAAACATTTATGTAATCTAAATTTTGTTAATTAAAAAAAATTTAAGTGTGTCAAAGTGATAAATTCTCATGTCATGGAAATATTGTAGCTTAGCTTTTTGAAAGAGCTCTGGATGAAGAATGGGGACTGAGTAAGGCTTCCAATGATGTCAACACCTAAAATGGAAAATGGTTCCTCCTAATGTGTGGGTGAGGAGGGAGAGGTTGGGAGTTGGAGAAGATGTTTTAAAATTTATATTTTATTAAGCTTACTTCTGAAAAACAGTTTATAGGGTGCTTGAAAGAGGGATTTAAGTGTTTACTAATTGGTATTTATCAAAAGACCCTAGAATTAACTGGAAAAAACTCCAAAGATAAAGAGTAATACAATATTGATCAAAGTTCTACACTTCTTGACTTAAACTTGAAGAAGCAAAAAAGAAAAGTAAGAGAAAAATTCCAGTAAAAACAAGAATATTCACAATAAAGTTTGTGGTTACTTAATTGGGGAAAGAAAATAAAATTAGAACTGTCCTAAAACAAGAAATATTTCCTTAGAGCAGTACATTTAGAGAGAGATGGACACTTAGTCCCATACACAGGTTCCCTAATCCAATATGATTGTTGTTCTTATAGAAAGAAAAAGGGACAAAGACACAGACAGACACACAGGGGAGAATGCTCTGTGAAGATGGAGGCTGAAACTGGAGTTATGCACATCTAAGTGGTGGAACAACAAAGGTTGCCAGGTACCACAAGAATCTAGAAAAAGGCAAAGAAAGATTCTTCACATGGAGCCTTTGCAGAGACCATGGCCCTGTGGCACCTTCATTTCAGACATGTAGCCTCCAGAAGTGTGAGCAAAAAAATTCTGTTATTTTAAGAGGCCAAGATTTTGATACATTTCTGGTAGCCCTAGAAAACTAATAGAGTACCCTTCTTATTATGAAAATCAAAACAACAAAGGTCCATCCCTGCTGATTCACCCCAGATTTCTTTAATTAAAAAATAAGTTGCAATGAGGTATAAGTACTGTTTAATAGAAATGATGGCATCTTTTCTCCAGTGCTTACCCAAATAAGGAGAGTGGTTGGGCAGTTGAGGGAGGGAACAGATAATTCTCTATTTTACTAAATAGGGAAATTTCCTTGGCCCCTAGCTTGATAGAAAAATCAGAAAAATATAGATGAGAATAACAACAAAAGTAGAGAACAGGTTCACACCTCTGAATGTCAACTTGGAAGAGAACTGAAAAAAGGATTAGGAAGTATATTAAGAATAATGTAACCATCCCATTGGAGGAGCAGCATTCTAAAGGCACTTCAGACTTACCATTTTTGGAGAATACTTGAAATGAAGAGAATTTTCCTCCCTGCAACCACCTCTGGATAGCCACATAAATGAGTGAATATAGGTAAAGGCCTTAGAAAAATGGTGGTGCAGCATGAATGCTATATGAATGCTCAATAAATACTTGTGAAAGGCTATGGAAAAACCTAACAGCTGTTACTTCCAGAGTCAGAATCTGGTGGACTGCAGAACAGGGAAGGAAGCAAACTTGGATTTCCATGTACCTTCTTTGGTGCCTTTTCAATTTTCAGCAAAGTTATTAATTTTTTGCTATTATTATCCAGTAAATGTGTTCTCCAAAATAGTGGCATAAATCAAATATTTTCCTTTGCTCATGTTTCACATGGTTAGGAATTCAGACTGGGTGGAGTGAGGATGGCCTTTTGTGCTTTTTGATGTTTGTGGCCTCAGCAGAAAGACTCACCAACAGGAGGTGGCTTGACAGGAGGAGTGGGAAACAACTAGGTTAACATTACCCATGTCTGTGAGTTGCAGCTGTATTTTAGCTGGAATGTCTACATGAGATCTCACCATGTTTTTGTCACAGCACCACCCATTTCCTAAGAATAATGTCTGTATTAGTTCTCAGTGTTGTCATAACAAATTGCCACAAACTGGGTGGCATAAATCTACAGAAACTTGTTCTCTCCCAGGTATAGAGACAAGAAGTCCAAAATGAAGTGGTCAGCAGCACCTTACTCTCTCTGAAGACTGTAGGGGAGGAATCCTATCTTGACTTCCAGCTTCTTTGGGCTCTAAGTTTCTTGGGATTTTGTCAGTATAACTGCAAACTCTACCTCCATATTCACATGGCCACTTCTTCTGTATGTGACCATCTTCACTCAGCCTCCTCTTTTAGTCTACACCTGACTCTTTCTATAAGGGCACACACTAGTTGTATTGGATTAGAACTATGCTAATTCAGTATGACCTAATCTTGATTACATCTGCAAATATTGTTTTTCCAAATAAAGTCACATTGACAGGTTCTGAGGGATAGGACTTCAACATTTCATTTTTGAGGGCACAATTCCACCCATGTCATATAGTCATGGTGGGTACATGACACTATGGAATTGTCAACACCCATAGGGGGTACATAAAAAGGGTCAACCTTAATAAGAATGTATAATCTTGGCTCATTAATTGTACAAATGTACTTCAATAATGCAAGAAGTTAGCAAGGGAAACTTAGCTGGTGAAGAAGGGGTTGGGTGGCAACAGAAATTGTGGAAACTTATTGTATTAGATGCTCAATTTTTATGTAAATCTAAAGCTATTCTAAAATATAGAGTCTATTTTTAAAAAATCTGGTTGCCCTGATTCTGGATTGACCTATTTCAGCTCATATTTAGCAATCTACTGATGTACAACATTTATCTGGAAATGTGGGCCTCACATTAAATGTGAACCAAAGTTGATTTGCAAATGTGAGCCACATCTCTAATAATCTGGTTGTAGCACTACTGATTGACTTAGATTAAAATTTTCAAATATGAAAAAAAAATATGGCTTAACCATTTTAAAGGTGTTTCCTAAGTACAGGGCACTAAATGAACTGTAGTCATTATCCTTGAATCAACATAATGATTGCATTTCCATGGTTCCTTCCATGGTATAGTTACTTGGGGACATCTGACAGTGTTCCTGTTCTTTGGACAGAGAGTGATTTTGATGCTGCTGTCCTGATTGTGTGGCAGGCAGTATATTTTCTTGACCAAGGAACAAATTTCTGGTTTTTATACTTGTGGCTATGACCTGAGAAATGCATTCATAATAGAAAATGTTGTTGAAATCTCACTGGCAGAAGACCATAGGAAAATTATTACTAATTTATTCACAGTTGAAACTTTTGACCCTCCCTTTTCATCAGATGTCTAGAATGCAGCACAGCACAGAGACCAATGGCATGGGGTGCTGGTGCCTGATAGACTGGTTCAGATCCCACTTAAAGGCCACATGAGTCTGGGAAAATTGTGTGACCCCTCTTTTATCAGTGCTCTGCACTGTCATATGGATGTTTTAATAGGGCCTATTTAGTTCTGTTCTGTTATGGGACTGAAAATGAGTAAATGCAGGGTAGAGCCTTAGCAAAATGACTGGCACATCCAAATCACTCTATGAAGAGTTCAGATATAAAAGGAAGAATAAGCAAGAAACATAGTGGTTCCATCCAGAAAAGATACCTTGTGGCTCTAGGATGGGAGGATGGATGATAACTTTCAGGGTTTGCATAGCTGTGATGCTTTACAGCTCATGGAGAATATCTGTTGTCCTCTCCTGGAATCTTCACCTCAGCCCTGTGTTGTCACAACACTGATGAGTGAGGGATCCAGGGTAAGGTATGTAGTTGGTTCCCTGGGGACAGAGATGCTAGTCACTTGAGATCTCTAGATCATGTCCTGGATCCCTGAACTCCCTTTCCAAACCCTCCTATCCAAGGTTTTCAGGGGAGTAAGTCAATGCCCTGGAGGAGGCTCTTAATCCAAGATGTGAGGAATTAGGTTTCAATTACAGAGTCAGTCCAGCTACAAAATGAGAATGACATTACTTCAGGCACAAGCTCCTAGCTCAGGGAGCCCCATTGCATAAAAATTTGGCATAATGACCCTGAACTCAGGAAAGTGCTATAGTTAGAATTACAGTTTTATTATAGCAGAAATATACAAAGTAGAACCAGCCAAAGGAAGAAACACATAAAGTAAAGATTGATAGACATAAAGCTTTCATTATCCATCGGAACACATTACCTTCCCAGCTTCCAAGTATGGCTATATTCAGCGAGTATTGTCAACTGGGGAAGCTCATCCCAGATTCACTAACCAGAGGTTTTATGGAAGATTTATTACCCAGACATGATTGCCTGAATCAATGACCAAACTGTTGAACTCAGCCTCCAAACTCTCCTACCCAAAGATGACCCCTAGTCCATAGTGAGATTACCTGTGAAGTGAAACAAGGCTGACATATTAAGAAGAGAAATTTCATTTTTACTTGAAATGCTATCCTCTACCTACCCATTTTTGTCATTCCTAACTCACCAAACATTTCTAGAAGAAATAATTTAAAATTTGTTCTGGATTAGATAAACAGCCTCAATATAAATTTAGTTTTAAAAGGTAAGATTCCTGTTTGTAAGAATATAACTATCAGATTATATATCCTCTCATCATCTCTGTATATGACCAACTTTTTCTCTTTATGCAACTAAGCCTCTGCTCTTAGTTTTCTCTCAATCTGTCTCTGGGATTCACTGAGCAATGCCTCTAACACTGTACATGTAAAAGACTGGCTATTCACTAAGTAATTAAGAAAAAATAAATCACTATATTTTTCACTAGTGCATTCTTATGGGGGTGAACATGTTGGATGAAAACATATAATTAAGGTGAATGTAGGATTTACTGTGTGTAGGTTCTGCCTCATAAATTGACATCCAGTCACTTAAATTTTTATCTGATTATGAGAAATAGGTATAGAAAGGGAAATGATCTGTACCTATATACATGGAAATAAGTGAAAATTTTAGGATGAAGAACAGAGAGCTCAATGTTTAAAAGAAATTTGCTACCCTTCATATATAGAGCTATGGACTGGAGTGGAGTTACTGGTATTCTGTTGTAGACATATTGTGATTCAAGCAATGGAAGAAATTCCAACATTGATGTGGAGCCAGTGGCCACTGGATGCTTTCAGGGCAGGAGAGGGAAAAGCATTTGTAATACAGGGGCTTTTTGAGACTTGGCAATTATCCTTAGTGACATTACAACAACAGATATAGGCCATTTTACATCAGCATATAACATACAGAACTGTGTGGGAGAGAGTGTGGTCTACAATGTGAAATATGGTCCATGCTTAGTGGCAAAGCCCCAGGATGTGTATACCCATTGCAGGTGATGTATCACACTAATGAAAGATGTTTATGTGGGAAGTTGTGGGAGATGTGGGAGGTGGGGAACATGGGAATCCCTGTAATTTTTGTGTAACATTTATGTAATCTAAGCATCTTTTAAAATATTTTTTAAAAATGCTACAGTACAAATGGTCATCACTGCTTATTTATTCCAAATTTCCAGAATGTATAAATCCAGTAGGTCATTGAAAAGGTCTAAAAACTGCATTAATATAGATGGTGCCATATTTTCCCCACTGATTACCCAACTGAGGAAGGTGGTTGAGTTAGTGCAGAAGAGAACTGGTAATACTATATTATGCAAAACAGAGAATATTAAAGGCCTGCAGCTGGACAGAAATTTTTTTAAAAAAATTTAGAGCTTGATAAATACAAAACTAGAAATCAATACCAAACATGAATGTGCAAATAGAAAAGTAAATGAAAACAATTAGAAAATATATAGGAAAAATGTAACCATCCCCTCAGAAGAATAGCATTCAAAAGGCAGTTTTGAATTGAGTTCAGACTTTGATTTTTGAAAAAGAGTCAGATGAAGCACAGGACTCTCCATCATCCTGCCACCTATGTGACCACAGGAAATTAAGAATAAGTGAGCAAATATAGGTAAAGTCCTTGAAATATGTCTGGCACACTATCAGTGCTTTACAAATTTTGAATTAATAAATCAGGAAGGATATGCATAAATTTAACAGCTATTACCACCACAGGTGTACCTGGAAGGCTGCAGAAAAAGGAAGGAAAGAAACTCAGATTTCAAAACACTTTCTTTTTACCCATTCACTTCACTGCAGTAAATTATTCTTGTTGTTATTACTAGGCAACAAACAGAAAACCTTCTCAAAAAGCTAGTGACATAAAACAATCATTTTCCTTTGCTTATATTTCCTGGGATTAGAAATTCAGCAGGACATGGTGGTGAGGCCATTTCTGCTTTATGATGTCTGGGCCCTCAGCAGAAGAAGCACCCTGGCTGGGGGTGGCTCAGCAGCCAGGGCTTGGAATCACCTGGGTCGATGTCATTCACATGTCTGTGGTTTGCAGCTGGCTTTGCCTGGAAGACCTACATGCCTCCTCCCCATTGGCCAGGGCTTCCTGGTAGCAGGGTAGTCTCAGGGCATTCAGAATCTTAATTGGTGACTGAGGGCTCCCCAATTGAGTGACAAACATGAACAAGTAGTGGTTCATGCTTTTTGAAGCATATCCAAATATGTTACACAGCCTTGCTTCCAAAGCAATCTGTTAGTGAAAAGCAGTCACTGGTATCAGCCCTTGTTATTGGGGAGGGGATAATGAGGGGTAAGTAAAAGAACTGGCAAACACATTTGTGAACCACCACATGAGTGGACCAGTTTTAAAAAAATACTCAGTTGCATTCTGACATTCCAAAATATAGTATTCATAGAGTGCTGCTGGTAGCAAAGGAGCAAATCTCAGAAAATTGTCAGTTCAACATCTGCCTCAGCTTTCAGGAGCTGTGTGATAAGTAAATACAGACATTTAGGGAACCTTAGTGTACAGTTATGGGGATTTTAAAAAGTAAGGCCTAATTATTTTATGTCAATTAAAATATATAATATTTGTCCATTTGTGTGTGGTTTTTTGTACTCAATGTGATGTCTTCAAATTTCATTCATTTTGTCACATGTATCAGACTGTTCCTTTTTACAGCTGAATAATATTCCACTGTATGTATATATCACAATTTGTTTATCCATTCACCTCTTGATGAATACATGGGTTGCTCCCATCTATTGGCAATTTCAAATATTCCCACTATGAACATTGGTGTGCAAATATTTGTTTGAGTCCTTGCTTTCAATTTTTTGTGTATCTACCTAGTTGTGGGATTGCTAGGTCATACAGTAATTCTATACTTCACTTTCTGAGGACCTGCTAAACTGTTTTCCACCAACAGTGAATGAGGATTTCTATTTCTCCACATCCTCTCCAATACTTCTTTTGCTTCATTTTTCCAGTAGTAGTCATTCTCATGAATGCTAACTGGTATTTCATTGTGGTTTTAATTTGCATTTCCCTAATGGTCAATATTGTTGAGCATGTTTTCATGTGCCTTTTAGCCATTTGTATACCTTCTTTAGAGAAATATCTATTCTAGTCTTTTGACAATTTTAAGTGGGTTGCTTTTTTGTTGATTTGTAGGATTTCATTATAAATTCTGGATATTAAACCCTTATCAGATATGTGTTTTCAAAATATTTTCTCCCATTCTGTAGGTTGTGTTTTTACTTTACATGATGAATTTCTTTGAATCACAAAGGTTTTAAATTTTTGTGAAGTCCCATTTATCTATTTTTTTCTTTTATTTCTTTTGTGCCTGTATAAAGACTTAGAAACCATTGTCTACTACAATGTCTGAAGATGCTTCCCTACATTTTTTCCTAGGAGTTCTAAATCCTCTAAAGGAGCATTGTGCCCTTAACATATGAATTCA
>JAQZBX010007310.1:0-50919 GCA_029593785.1 Cabassous unicinctus | reverse complement strand
TTTTTTTTTTTCCAGGAGGCACCAGAAACCAAATCCGGGTCCTCCCATGTGGGAGGTGGGTGCTCAACTGCTTGAGCCACATCCGCTCCCTGTCTAGTAATTTTTGATCACATGTTGAAAATCCTGGATGATATGTTGTAGGAAATCTGGATTATGATGTTTACTTTTAAAGGATGTTGAGTTTTTATCTGGCAAGAGGTTAAATTACTGGCAGATCATTTTGGTCTGTCCAGGCTTGGTCTTGTTTTTGTTAGGATGGGTCTATTTCAGCTTTATTCTTAGAACTAGGACATGGTCCTTACTCTAGAATAGAGGTTGATGTTTTGTGTAAAGGGACAGATAGTAAATATTTTAGTTTTTTGGGCCACATACAGTGTCTGCAACATATTATTATTAAAAAAACAACAACCTTGAAAATTGGAGAAAAAACATTCTTAACTCATAGGCCATTCAAAAAACAGCCACAGGCCATATTTGCCCTGTGGGCCATGGTTTGCCAACTCCTGCTCTAGAGCATGGTCCCTACTCCTAAGTTGGCCTTTCTGCAATCTCAATTTAATGCACTATGTTCTCAGTGAGATCTCCCCACTTTGGTTGGGCCAGAACTCTGTCTCCAAGCATTGCCCAATCTTTCATACCACTATTTGCTCTCAGCCATTCAGCAGGCAATCTGTTAGGCTTTTTAGTATCTTTTGCCACACATTCATGGTCCAGCACTCAGCCAAGGATACACAAGGAACCCCTCTCCTCTCCCCCCATGCAGACTTCTTGGCCCCCTCACCTTTTCATACATACCTCCATCCTCTCGGGCATCCTGCCCTGCAGCCCTTTGTGCTGTCTGGAACTTTCATCTCTGCTTCACTGCTCTTCTAGGGCTCTTCCTTTCTATGTTATGGCAAGAAGTTGACCCCAATCAGAGATCCTGGGTGAACGTGGGGCTCACCTTATGTGTTTTACTTCTCTTAAGGATCATAGCTCTGTACTGCCTGTTGTCAAAACCTGAAAGCAGTTGCCTCATATATTTTGTCTAGCTTCATAGTTGTTCATAATGGGAGGGCAAGTTCAGGGCTATTCACTTTGTCATGGCCAGAAATGGAATCTGTATATGTTTTCTTTTAACAAAACAGATATATTGGTTTGTACATAGTCAAGATATTAATATTTTACTTTCTGGTTTCTGCTTTTGGAGTAATTTTTAGGGAGGCCTTTCTCCAAGATTATATAAATAATCATTAATATATTTTACTATATACTTATGATTAAAATTTTAATTCAGTTGGAATTTATTTTACTATAAAATGTGAAATGGGCTGGAACTTGTTTTTCCTAGTAACCAGTTTTCCCAAAAATAGATTTGATATTATACCTTTATTTTATAACTAATTTCTTATATAATCTCTGTAAGTCATGTTAAATAGTCTCTAAGAGAAATATTTGCAGAGGACAAGTTAGATAAATGCTAGCTAGCTATTCCAGGTGTTGGGATTACATCCGGGAATGATTAAGATCATGTTAAAATAAAACTGGACCAAAGATCCAGGCATACCTAAATCTTGCCTTTAGCTAATTATACCTCTCCAGAATTTCTTCAGTGGAGATATATGCATACGGAATATTAGAAAAAGTAAAGTAGTCCTGGTGGTGTGTTAGCTCTTGAAATCTCATATAGAATTCTAGTGAGGAAAACTAGGTCCTTTGATGAACTCTTCACCAAAGTTTGGTCAGTTTAGAACTGAGGATGGCTAAAAAGAGTTTGCCTATGTCCACCTAAATCCTAAACTGAAGTCATGTATCCTTTTATTAAAAAAAAATTTTTTTTAATTGTTATTTTTAAAGAAGCTTTAGATTACATAAGTGCTACATAAAAAAAATCACATATCTTTCTGCTCCAACATAAGGAAAGTCAGAATGTACCTGTCTGTGAGGCAGGCCTGAGGAAAGCAGGGTTGTTCCAATTCATGGTGCTATAGGAGGGAGCCTGTCTCAAGACCCAAACTTACCCGGGCTTTAGGTAGAAGATATAATTTTTAAAAAATAGAGATCTTTGAGACTTCTCTGATCAGGGCTGTGTTTTTATCACACTGGCTGTGTGAAAGGAAGAGTCTGAATAAGACAAGGAAACAGGCCTAGGAATGTTTGATCACTGATTTATTTTCCTTTAGAAGCTGTCCTGTCAAAGTCCATGCTCCTTGAGTGGCAAAGTCTGGAAGCCCTTGGTCTCAAGTTACTTTCTCAAGATACATTATCATCAAGATAGGGAAGAAATATATATTTCCTTTGTTCATTAACATTTTCCCCTTTTACTAAGGTTTATCTATGAAATTTTAAAACTAGAAGTGTTCAACTTCTGAAATTTCACATTTTTAAGGATGAAATCCTTGTTCAAACATTCATTTTCAAGCATTGTTTTACATGAATGCTTCTCATGTTATGGAGGTTGGGTTTTAGTGTTGGAATTTTTTTTTTTTTGAACATTTTTTACAGTCTATCACTTTGCACTGACTTTGAGTAGTAGTGTTCTTTGATACTATTTTAAATATAAAATAATATCTGCTACACAAGGATTTATTTTCCATAAGAAAGAAGTAAAGCTAAAAATTGAAAAAACCTTTCCATTTTTAATGAAATAAAATGTCAAGGGAAATAGACCATTCCAAGAGATTTTTCTCTTAATTTATGTTTCTCTACTCCAGTTGATTTTAACTTGTTGACCTTTATCTTTACTGTATTATTTTCCCACTAACACATTCTTTAGATGCATCATATGCTTAATTGGCAGAGTTGAGACGCAGTATTTATTTTGATAAAGATTTTATTTGTTGCCATTCTTTCAGAGTAATTTTATCTGGATTGTTCTAACTGGAACCATGTTATCAATTGCCTTAAATATTACAAAAGTAGTTTTCGTTAATCTGATTGGTAGATTTTGCCTTTAGTGTCATGTTTAGACCATGTTTGTCATATTTAAATGTCCTTTTTTGTTATTAAGATGCGAATACATGGTTTTTACTGAGCCATTTGATTCATAGTATTTCTTAGTATTACATCTAAGAAAATGCAGTGATGATAATAGACATGCATTTTTATCAGCCTAAGTTGAATAATTAAAAAATTTAAAGTGTTTAAAATCATTGAAGTGTTTTTTTTACATCTGTAGTTATTCAGAAGTTGATTTCTGTAACTAAAATTGAAGATAGAAATTTAGTCACAGAATAAATCTTTAAGTATGATTATCTTATTTTATAAATGGGGCCTTTAAAATTACACATTCAGTATTCAACAGAGTTAAAAACAATATATGCAGGAAGTGGGTGTAGCTCAGCAATTGAGCATCTGCTTTGCATGTATGAGTTCTGGGGTTCAGTTCCTGGTACCTCCTAAAAACAAAAAACAACAACAAAAAAACAAACCAATATATGCAAATGATTGGTTCTCAGAAAAATAAAAAAATTCTCCTTGTTAGGTAGAAGTAATATCAATGAGACAGTAAAGCAATAGAAAACACATTTTTTTTTATGGCATTTAAAATATATTTCAACAGTCAGACTTCAGGGATTTATGCAGTGTGTTAAAATATTGCTAATGGACAACGATCATCCCAAGAACCGAGAGAGTCTACAGCTGCAAGCAAGACAGTCCCATCCATCTGCCCCATGGGATTGAAGCTCCCCCCTCAATTAGAGGTGGAGTGGGCATCACCATCCCAGAATCCTCAGGATTGGGGAATTAACTATGGACTAAAGTAGACTTCCTGGTATTCTACTATAGATTTATTGTGATTCTAGCAATGGAAGAAATTAAATCATTGATGTGGAGGCAGTGGCCACTGGAGGTTCTGAGGGAAGGTAGAGGGAAAAATGGGTGTAATATGGGGGCATTTTCGGGGCTTGGGAATTGTCCTGAATGACATTATAATGACAGATACAGGACATTACATATCTTGCCATAACCTACAAAATTGTGCAGAAGAGAGTGTAAACTACAATGTAAACTATAATCCATGCTTAGTGACAATGCTCCAAAATGTTTTCATCAATTGTAACGAATGTACCCCACTAATGAATGATGTTGTTAATGTGGGAAAATATGGGAGATGTAAGGAGCGGGGCTTATGGGAATCCCCTATATTTTGATGTAACATTTATGTAATCTAAGTATCTTTAAAAAAGACAAATATATTAAAACAAAAACAAAAACAAAAACCATTATACTTGGTGTCATATCTAAGAAATCACTACCAAATCCAATGTTAGGAAGGTTCCCCCTTGTTTTCTTCTAGGAGTTTTATGGGTTTAGCTCTCATATTTAGGTCCTTGATCCACTTAAACTTTTATATATAGTGTGACATATGGGTCCAGCTTCATTATTTTGCAAGTAGATGGTTGTTCCAGAACCATTTGTTGAAAAGTCTATTCTTTCCCCAATTAATGTATTTGGTACCCTTGTCAAAAATCAATTGGTTATTGATGTATGGGTTAATTTCTGAACTCTCAATTTAATTCCATTGATCTATATGTCTGTCTTTATGCCAGTACCACACCATTTTGATTACTGTGGTTTTGTAGTAAGTTTTGAAATTGGGAAGTGTGAGACTTCCACGTTTGTTTTTTCTTTGTAATATTGATTTGACCATTTGGGGCCCCTTGCAAATCCATATGAATTTGAAGACCAGTTTTTCCATTTCTGCAAAAGAGGCTGCTGGGATTTTTGAAAGGTATTGCATTGAATCTATAGATTGCTTTGGGTAGTATTGACTTCTTCATAATATTAAGTCTTCCTATACATGTACACAGGATGTCTTGCCATTTATTTAGGTCTTCTTTAATTTCTCTTAGCAGTGCTTTGTAGTTTTCAGTGTATTGGCTCTTTACCTCCTTGGTTAAATTTTTCCTAGGTATGTTATTCTTTTAGGAGCTACTGTGAATGGAAATGTTTTTTAAATTTCCATTTCAGAACATTCTTTGCTGGTCTAGAAATACAACTGTTTTTTTGTGTGTGTTAATCTTTGATCATTTTTTCCAATATCTGTGCTTCTTCTGTTGTTTTATTTTGTTCTTTTAAATGGGCTGTTCCTATTTTTTTGTATGTCTTGCGATCTTTTGTTGAAGTCTGGGCCTATTGTTATTTTGATGCGCTAACTCTGGAAGTTAGATTCTTCCTCTTATGTAAGGTTTTAGTGTAGATTGGTCACACTGAGGCTTTTCTTCAGTGCTCAGCCCAGTTTATACTGAACCTATAGAACAGCCTGTAATTAACAGTTCAGTTTTTCTCAGGTCTCTCAGAGCTTGCTTCTTGTCAGGGAGTGTGTGGTAACTTTCAAGAATTCCCCAGTAATGTGCAACTGTTTTCCCTCCAAGAAAGGAGTGCCTCTCTCATCCTGGGGCCCTGGGAGGTACTCTTCTTTTTTTTTTTTTTTGGTCTTTTCATTTTTTAAATGATACTCAGATTACATAAATAAATGTTACAGAGAATATATAGGGGATTCCCATATGCCCTGCTCTCCACACCACCCACATTTTCCCACATTAGCAACATCTTTCATTAGTGTGGTACAGTCATTGCAATTGATAAACACATTTTGGAGCATTGCCACTTAGCATGGATTATAGTTTACATTGTAGTTTACACTCTCTCCCACTCAATTGTGTAGGTTATGGCAAGATATATAATGGCCTGTATCTGTTGTGGTAGTGTCATTCAGGATGATTCCCAACTCCTGAAAATGTCCCCTATTACACCTGTTTTTCCCTCTCCCTACCCTCAGAACCTCCAGTGGCCACTGCCTCCACGTCAGTGATATTTCTTCCATTGCTAGAATCACAATAAGTCTATAGTAGAATACTAGTAAGTCTACTTTAGTCCATAGACTCAGTTGTGGCTTCCCTACATATGGCTCTTCTGTCCTATTTGAACTTATAATTACCACCAAAGTTGGTAGGTGTATGTCCAAGAGACTTAAATATTTGGGCTGTCCATGTGCCAGCTGGACTCTGAATTTCAACGGAGTTGCAACACCTAATCTCCAGTTCGTTGGACTCACCCAGGACAACTAACAATTAGGAGATGATGAACAACGACCATCCCAAGGAACTGAAAAGGTCTACAACTGCAAGCAAGAGAGTCCCATCCATCGGCTGTATGAGATCGAAGTCCCCCTTCAATTAAAATTGGAGTGGGCATCACCATCCCAGAATCCTCAGGATTGGGGAATGAACTATGGACAAAAGTAGACTTACGCGTTGTTTTTATCACAGTTTTTACTTCCTGGCAGCTGTGGTCAGCTCAGCTCCGCTCCTGCAGTCTTTCTGCCTTTCCCCTCCAGCTTTCAGCATTGGGTCCACCCTGTGATTTGGAGGCTCAGCTGCTTTTCTGCGCTGCTTTTCTGCTGCCAGTAATTTCCTGGCTGAGGGACCCAGATTTGCTTCCTGAGTCAGTCTTCCATGGAGCCTGTTGGAGATAATATACAAAAGCACCCAAATATTTTCATGGCACAAGCCACTACACTGCCACCACTTGCGCAAACTGCTGGTGGATCTGTGTGTAGGGAGTGATGTGGACTGTAAGTTTGTCTTGTTACTCTCCTACTGTTTTTAGGTGTTTTTCCCCCTGATTCAGCATTCATTGAATTGTTCTCTAGTCTCATTGTCTTCCACAGTTTTGAGAAAGTTAATTTCTAAGTTAGTTTCTAAGGGGGGATGTTCACCCATGCATCTTATACCATCAACTTGATGCCGTCGCTCTTCAATGGATTTACTTTATGTGGTTGTAAATTCAGCCATATTTTGGATTTTAATCAATTTGAGGCTCACTCAGATTGTATCGATCAGATCTTTTTAAATTTAGCTACTCAAACTGACTTAAATAATGGAAGAGATTTATTGGCTTATGAAACTGGAAGTTCATGGGTAGTTCAGGCTTTGGGTTTTGTTGATCCATTGGCTCAACAATGTTTTGAAGGGCCTACTTCATTTGTCTGCTCTACCATTTTCTGTGTCAGTGTCATAGTAAGGTTGATGGTTGTTGGATAGGCTGTTTCTTGAACTTTATGTAAATAGAACCACATAGTATATACACTTTTGCATCTGGCTTCTTTTATTCAACATTTTGTTTGTGAATTTGTCAATGTTTTTGCAAGTACAGTAGTTCTTTCATTTTTTTGGTTGGTGTATAATATTCTATTGTCTGAATATACCACAATTTATTTATTCATTTTATTGTTGAAGGACATTTGTGTTGTTTCCAGTTTGGGCTATTACAAATAGTACTTCTATGAACATTCTTGTTCACGCTTTTTGGCTTACGTATGCATGGATGTCTGTGGGTATATACCCGAAGTGGAAATTCTGGGTCATAGGATATGAGTGTGTACAGCTTCAGTAGAGACTGCTAAACAGTTACCTAGAGGTTGTACCATTTTAAGCTGTCATCAGTCATGGTTGAGCATTCCTGTTGCTGCATAGTCCCACCAACACTTGATATTTTAGCTAATATGGTGGTGTCATAACTTTCAAATTTTTTTGTATGCTGCCTCAACTTTTAAAAAGTTTATTCTAGTACTTTGGCTAAGCCACCTGCCTCAATATTAACCTTTGGCCTAGTTAATAAGTAGCTTTCCAGCCCTGGGGCATAAACTCCCCCAGAGCCCAAATCTGCCTCTGCAGCCACTACCCAAACCACCCACATACCTCACTCCAAACCCACAGCGGGCCCCAAATGATAAGCTAACCATACCCACCACTGCCTTTAGATCCTCAGCCCTTCACCTTTTCACATGTGTTTGCTTTTAACTAACCAATTCTTGATTCCCGTGGGAAATCTACTAATCTTCGTTCCCAGACCACAATAAAGGCACAAGCCCACGGGTTCCTTTTCCTCTCTGCCTGTGTGCTCTCCACCTGCTGGCTGAGGTACCTCAGACGATTGTGTTTCCTGTCATGACAGTCCTCTCTTTCTGGGACCTGTGAGTAACAAACTAGCTTTTCTCATGCTTCATAGTCTCGGTTTCCCATTGTGTTACACCTGATCTTCACCGGGATCCAGATTTAAACTGCAACATAACTAATTAGGAACAGGTAGATAGGTGTTGCTATCTCGTGAGTTTGGATTGGTTTGGGCATTTCTCTGATGACTAATGTAGCTGAATAGTTTTTGATATCCATATAGGTCATTTGGATATCTTTTGTGAAATTTTTGTTCAGGTATTTTTTGTCTGTTAGGTTGTCTATTTTCTTCTTTTTTAAAGAATTGATTTGTAGTCGATGTTGATGCAAACCCTTTGTTGGATGTATTGCCAATATCTTTTCCATTGTATGGTTTGACTTTTCATTCTCTTAGTTGTATCTTTGGATGACCAGAAGTAACTAACTTTAATATAATTCAATTTATCAATCTTTTCCTTTATGGTTAGCACATTTTGTGGACTGTTTATGAAATCTTTGTCTACTCTAAAGTCATAAAGATGTTCTCCAAATTTAGTTCCTAAAAGCTTTATTTTTTAACTTTCACATTTAGCTTTAAAATCCATGTGAAATTGTTTTTTGCATATGATATGAAGCAAGGTCAAGATTATTGTTTTCTGTATGGATATGGAACCCTTCATATGGATATGCACTAGAGTGCCACCTTTATCATAAATCAAGTAGCCATAGGTGTACAACTATTTTGTTTCATAAAACATTTGAGTGCCTAGAATGTGCCAGAAATTTTGTTTGGTACTGAAGAATAAAAGAGGTTCTTCTCAGCCCTGAAGATGCCTTATTTGAATGGGGATGATAGTATGTTAAATTATAACTAAAAATACAAAAATCATATTAAGAACTATATGCTTTGAGGGAAGGGGATGAACTCTTTGGGAAGGGATGAGAAAATCTCTCCTAGAGGAGGCAGCATTTGAGCTGGGTCTTGGAAAATGAATGGAAGATTGCTAATGTATTCCAGCCAGTGAGAAAACATGTGCAAAGATACATGATTCTAAAAAAGCCAGATGCATTCAAGTGGTAAGTTCACTATAGAAAGGAAAAATGCTAGAATGTGAGAAGGAGAAGGACAAGGGAGGAGGCAAGAGTTTATGGATATAAGGCTAGAACATGCTAAATGGAGAGGACAACGTTTACAAAGTTAATTATAACAAAACAGTCATATTTATCAAATGGTGAGAAATTCAGTAGGGCTAGAAGATATATTGTATGGGAAAGAGGTCAGAGGGAGGACCAGGGAAGGGATGAGGCTGAGAGTTGGGTTGGACTTTATCCCAGAGGAAACTGGGGAGAGTTTCAAAATCTTTTCAATGGAGTGGCATAATCAAAAAAAAATTTTTTTTTTTTTAAGATTTATTTATTTATTTATTTATCCCCCCTTGCTGCTTGTGTTTGCTGTGTCCATTCGCTGTGTGTTTTCTCCGTGTCTGCTTATCTCCCCCTTGCTGTGAGGTCCCGCTGCATCAGCCCACCGCGCTGCGTGGGCCGGCCTGCCCTCACAAGGAGGCGCCGGGACGCGAACCCGGGGCCTCCCATATGGTAAACGGGGCCTCTATCCATTGAGCCACACCTGCTTCCCTCAAATTTGGATTTTGGTAAGATAACCCTGTAGGAACCCAGATAATAGATTAGTAGCTGGGAGACTGGAAGATGGAAATAAGTTAAGAGGTCATGAGGCTTGGTTAAGGTGTGGCAGTGGTTATGGGATTAGATATGGAGCTATTCTTATATACAGTGAAAAGGACTTGGTGTCCATGAATTGTAAGGAATAGGCAGGTATGACAGATGACTCCAAAGTTGATTGTCTGAGGGACTGAGGGGACAGCCAAGCCATTAACTGATATAGGAAATATGAGAGAGGAGAAACTTTGGGGGTAGCAAATAAAGTTTTTGAATTATTTGGTGGGATATCCAGAAAGAGCTGAAAAAAAAAAAGATATATATATATGACTTATTAATGTGTAGATGATAGTTGAAGCCACAAGATTGGATTACACCATCCAGGGAGAGTAGGTAGAGAAAGAAGAGAATAAATTCAAAGAATGAAATCAAAGTAGCTTTAACACTTAAGAGGAAAATGAACCCATGAAGGTGGCATTTTTCCCAAACACTTGTCTGTGGTTTTAAATTTTTCTACATTGACATTGTATTGTGTAATATAAAATACTAAAACATAAATGAAACAAGTAGTATGAAAAGTAGGAGGAAAAACAGGAGAGGGTTTTGTCAAGAAGTTAGGGTTGATGATGCGCAAAGTGAAAATAAAACACAGGATTTATTAATTGTCATGAAAAGGGCTAGTAGAATTACCTTCCTTGTTTTTGGCCTTTATGTTTATCAGAATAATATATGTATAGGGTAAAAAAGTCAAATACTACGTAAAAGCTTATGATGAAAAGCAATAGTCTTCCTTTCTGCCCAGGTCCATTCCTCAGAAGCAACCTATGTTTAATTGTCTTTTTTGGCTGTAAAAATATCTAAATATAAGTTCAAATAGTATGCTTGTTTTTCTGTTTTTTAAAAACATCTACTTTAGATCATGACTATTGTGGTAGGCAGAATTCTCAGATGACCCCAAGATCCCCTCTCCATGCTGTACATTCCCGATATGATCCCCCACTCCCAGGGTATAGTCAGTACTTGTGAATATTATGGGCTATCACTCTGATGATTAGGTTATTATCAACAGACTTTTACTTAATCCAAAAAGATTGTCCTGGGTGGGCCTGAACTAACCAGGTGAGTCTTTCAAAGAGGGACTAGGCCCTTCCTGAAAAAGATTCTCTTACCAGCCTTAAAGAAGTAAGCTGCCATTTTTAAAAAAGAAAAGCCCCGTTTTCTTTTTGTTTAAATATCCTAAATATATCACAAAGGATCAAACACTGCACTTTAATGGTAAAAAGTTTATAACATCTTATAAAAACTACCATTTAAAAGTGATCTTGTTCATTTGCTATTTTCCTCCCCCAATAGCAAAGTAAGTATATTTTTTAAAAAAGGGTGGAAGGGAAGGGTAAGAGGGGGATTGTTAAGATAAAAGCCCCAAAGAGAGACAGAGTTAAAGCTGTGGCTGGACTCCACTACTCATTTAACTCTCCAATGTCAAGCCACAGGGTACAATCAGTAACTAAGTGATGATAGGAGGCTGTTGGGTGAGAGGATGTGAAAAGACTTGGGTGCTGGGAAGGGCAGGGCTGGTAGGGCCTGGTGCAGCAGCTTACCCAGGAACTACAGCTACTTTCCCCCAGATTCCCAAATTCTATGTCTTGGTCTCTGAGAAAGCCTGCCCTCTCTCTCTTTCCTTTTACTCCAAACACACCTGAGGCATCTTTCCCGTGGTAGGCCCCGCCCTAGCAGGGGAAGATTGGGGCATTGAACCCAGGAGCTTTGGCAACTGTCTGAAGTCTGGGATTTCCATGGGGTATAGGTGGGGCTCCTGGGCCCTCTATCACTCCTTTCACTCATTTGCTCATTTAAATGAGAAATTATTCATATAAACTTCTGTTCATCAAATATTTTAATAAACATTTAAAACTGCTACAGTAGAGAAGCTTATTAGTATACTGCTGTATTCTTTCAGTTCTAAGATCTATTTGTTCAGATCTAAGAACGTTTTTGCTTTGTCCGGTAATGTGCAAATGGGTTTTCCAAGCCACAAAAGTCCCTCCAGGTGCTTCAATATCTCTACAGCTGCACCAAATTTGACATCCCCTAAACCTTGGTAAATAGGGGTCAATGCTGTGAATGGGAACAGCTGAGGCAATGAGGTCAGTGAGGTGCAGGTCCCAGGCTTCCCAGCAGTCCCCCATGAGTATGGAGATCCTAACCACCCCCACCCCCTCCCTAAAAAACAAAACAACCCACATCCATTGCCCCAAAATATCAGCACCTGGACAACTGAATAAACCCTAGTCTCCTGAGTTTCCCCCCCCATCCTTGGCAGGTGCACACACATACCTGATCACTCTTTTTGTGGGTAAATGTGGTGGTGGTAAGCAGAGAGGTGCAAAGAATATCTGTTAAGCATAAAACTCACAATAGGTTTCTTCCTCAGTCCTTTTTCCACAGCACACCCCTCCCCACCCTTCAAACCATTCTTTGTTGGATAGGCATGGCCATCAAGAAGGAAGCCAAGACCTTGTTCTTTGGGACCAAAGGTCAGATCCTTATCTCCTCTACTGGAATACAGTGATAGGAGTTAAGCAGGGAGAACAGCTCCTACTGTTCAACAGGCATGCCAGGAGACATCAAATTTCCTTGTTTCTTGAACAGCTGTTGACCAACTTGGGACTAGTCTTGGACTGTTCCTAAGAGGGCACAAGGTGAGAGAACACACTTGACATTCATGACTCCCTACTCAAAGCTTCTGCCTGGCTTTAGGAGTCAATGGCAATGAAGTAGCCACAAGCTATTTCCAAGAAAAATTGCCCAAAGAAAAGGAAAGGGCTTCATGATTGCCCCCACCCCCCAAGTTTCCTCCAAAAGGCGCTTGAGCTGACCCCATCAGGTACCTGTGTTGCAGAGGCCATTACAGCACCCATGGGCACAACTCCTGCTCTTCCCCTGAGGAAGTAAGACATACCTGTCTACTCTTCTAGGATCCAGTTCTGGTGTGCTTCCCACTATCCTTCCTTTTGTCCCCACAGTGTATAAGGAGGCCAAAGTAAGCTGCCATTCCTGATCCTTTTCTCCCTCAAATAGGAGGTAAGATGCAGGGCTGTGGAATAGTGAGGATCAACTGTAACCAAAAACTCAGTTTTGGGGGAGGGCTGGGCCAGCCATAGTCCCTGATTTGGACCAGGACTCTATTTCTCCAGATTATCTGTATGCACAGTTTACCTGAAATTGGTTTTGGATAAATAAAAACAAGAACAAAACAAACAAAAATCCCCTTTCCCCAATCTTTTCCATTCAGCTGCCAGCTGGAGTCCAAGGTTTTGGGAGTCATATTTCAGTCTTGGTCCTGAAACTTGAGTGCCTCTCTGTGACCTCATCCAAGGCGCTGGGGACTAGCTCCCTACCCAGAAATGCTGTAGGAACTTCTCCAAGTACTCGTAATCTCATATTATTTATAGAGCTGAGGTTCTGGGGCTGCTGTCCCCTGGTAAACTCTTCTGGTCTCCTGGGTCTGTTCCTCCAGGAGGGTGGCAAGGACAGATGGGGTAGTTGTGGGACCATCAGACCAAAGAGGTACACTCTTCAGTAGACTCTTCTGATCACTCCCACCACCTGGGGCCCCTTGTGTCTATAGAGAAAACTGTCTGGCAGAAGTTTAGGACTGGCACCCTTGGCGTATCTATTTGTGTCTGAGTAATCGATCTGTTTGAGAAAAACATTGATGACACCGTTCACACTGGTAAGGCTTTTCACCACTGTGCACATGTTTATGGTGCTCCAGGTGGTACTTCTGGATGAAGCACTTATCACATATCACACCCAAATGGCTTCTCTTCCCTATGAATAAGGATGTGCCTTTTGAGGTGGTAGCTGCTCCTAAAGGCTCCAAAGCAGTGCTCACAAATAAAATATTTGGGAATCTTTACTTGAAAAGAACTATTTTTTTCTACTACCACCACTTTTTTAACAGTCTTTTTTGAATGAGAGACTTCAGCCAAGCTGTTACCATCTTTGCGACTCTGGGACTGTCTTTTCAGTGGCCCTGACTTGAGCACCTCAGCACATCAGGGCTACCTGCCTGCTCGCCATTCTTGGCCTGCTTGCTGGCAATCTGGCTTAGCATCATTCTTCTTGCTGACTGCAGCGGGAACCAAACTTCACCTGCTAGGCCTTTACAAGCCAGGAGACTTGCCTGAGCCAGGCCAACTTCTCACTTAATGTACCCCCCAAATTTGGGAGTTTCTTGATTCACCTTTCCTTAAGACACCATTGTTTGAAGAACTCACCAAATCACTGTAATGATCCCTCCTTTAGGTCCCTTCAGTCCTGCTGCCATATTGCACTACCTTTGCTTTCAAATAGAGCTAAATGTCCTCCAAAGGGAAGATAGGTGTTTCAAGAATCTCTGGACTCTGCCTGGCTCTAGCCTATTGTCTAAAGAAAAAAACAATCTGTCCGTCTTGGTTTTCCAGTTGAATTCTCCTGATGAGACTCCAATTTGTTTCAGAAACCTGCCAGACACAGCCTCCCGCTGCCTTTCCTACACTGCGGTGCCTCCTCCAGGCCCCAGCACACCGTGCCAATCCCCTGGCCACTGCTGTCTGCACTGGGATGGAGGCACGTTTCAGCTGCTATGTTTTGAGAGAAGGAGGCCACTTGTCTAGGAACTGAGGGCTGCCTCTAGGAGCTGAGAGCTGTCAAGAAAGCAGGGAGGTCAGTCATATAGCTGCAAAGAAATGAATTCTGCCAACAACTAGAGAACTTGAGGAGGATCTGGAGCCGAGCCTAAGATGAGATCTCAGCCTCAACTGACAGTTTGATTTCAGCTTGGTGAGACCCTTAACAGAAGATTCAGCTAACCCATGCCTGGACTCCTGACCCATGGCAATTGTGAGATAATAAATTTGTGTTGGTTTAGTGGATACATTTGTAATAATTTGTCATGCAGCAATGGAAAACTAATACAGCTAATACAATCAACTCCCAACTATAAAAAAATAAGGATTTAATTAATTTGCTTTATACCTATTTCATCTCCCTTCTCAATTATTTATATATTATATTAATTTTAATATTTCAAATGGTTAATTTTGTTTAATTCCCTTGGCTCCTATTTCTCATTCTTTTAAACTGTAGGCAGTATCTCAATTCCTATTAAAGCAAAGGGAGGATATTAGCAATCATACTCTTCTCCCCAATTACTACCGACATAATGAGGCCTACAGGTTGTAGAGAAACGTGGCTTCAATCTGAGACATCTGAGGACACACAGCTGCACAATGATGAATGTAGTGTGTCGTAAAAGCTCAGCACACCTGCTCAGAGTAAATTATTGTTAGATACAAGTTCATAAGCAATGTGAAATAAGTGTTATAGGGTGTGGTGTATGTTCTTGCTAGTTGATAAGATTCAGCCAAGTCTTTCAGGGATGCTGAATCCCGCATATGAAACCAACGATGAGTAAAAGCTGTCAGAAAAAGGCTAAGGGAAATTAAGGATAGAATCTCTGCCTCAGAGGTTAAGGGATAATTTGTTTATCTGATGTCAAGAGAAGTTTAATGCTGGGAAGATAAGAAGCAACAGCTCCATCTAATTGGGAATCCCCACCATCAATGGATTTCCTGATCCTCTTCAATTTGCTGTTAAAGAAGTCACATTCTATAGAAATTTTTGGAAGTGTAATAATAATGTCCTGCAACACTACCATCTATGAGTTTTATTTTTACTTCTATGTATTCACAATTATTACCATTAAAAGTCTCTTCTGTAACAAAAATTGTCTTTCTGGGTTTGGTTTTAGGTTGATTCTAAAAATTGAAAAACCATAAGCAGCATTTCCAATGTTATGAATTTCTCATTTTTTTGAGTGGCAAGTAGAAGAAACCAATGGTAGCCAACTTAAGCAAAAAGACTTTTTTGGGGTGTGGGGGGAGTGGGGGTAGGATATCAGGGAATCCCTAGAATTGATGGAAAGTATAGTCAGCCTTAGAAACAGGGTGCTGAAGTAAATGTATATTAGATTTAAGTTCTAGGATAGGGAGTTTGATAGGCCAAACATAGTTCACAGGCCACGGGAGGGTAGGGAGAGGAAGAATCTGATCTCTCAGAGGGAATCTTTAGGGACCCTTTTGGCTTCCATCAAGGGTTGAGGGCAGAGCACCTTGATAACAGTTTCAGCAACACTGTACCTATGAAAGAGGAAGACTTTCCCAAAGGAAATAGAGGAATTATTAGGAAGGATGCTTGGATGCCAGGCAGTGAAAAAAAATGCTGAAGATCTTCTCCTGACTCACATTTCAAACCTGAGGGGAATCTAGGTCCTCGTCATGGCTGTAAAAATTGATACTCACAAGGGATATGGGTAAAGTAGGGATGTCATCAAACATTAAACTAGACTACAAAAGGCAAAGTTACCATGCACTAAGCTAGACCAGAAAAGTGCCTAAAAGGACAAATCTGGGAGTTTTTATTCTTCTCCTTTAAGATGGGCAGATTCCCAGTTGTGAAGGGAGATGGGAAAGGATTCCAAAGTGTTCCTGCTCGTCTGAGAAGGTTGTTTGATTAATTCTGACATAGTATCCAGAATATTATGAAAATATTCTTTACCTAACTCATGCCTACATAGCTAAACTTGTCTGTTCTTTTCTATACCCAATTAAATGTCAGACATTACTGTTTTATTCCTGGTGGCTGCCTGACCAGGAACCATGCAGAGGGAAGATTGCCCTCATTACTTGCAATTGTACTTTTCCTCCTAACTTTGTTGTACTGCTCTGTTTTAGGGATTGCAAAAAGAGCTATTTAGATTGCAAAGTCCTTCTCTCAAAGTTACAAAATGCACAGGAAACTACCCTCTGAATTTCTAAGAGATTGATTTTTCAGACTAGATCTTCAATGGGACAATTGAAGCTAAGAATTGGTAATTAGCTTGATACCTCATTAGGAAAATCCTCTTGCCTCAATTACATGAAAGTGGATTACTCAGCTGTAATTTGGATACCTGTATTTATTCTTCTCTTCATTTAGCTTGTCAGGTCGTTGGCATAGGGTTCTTCAGAAGGAAGGTAGATATTGAAGAGGGGCAGCCTCATTTTAGTGTTTGTGAACATCCATTTGGGATGTGGTTGTGTTGTAAGCCTGAGAAATATTATGAGAATATCGTGATTAATTTTTCTATTATAACTTAAAAACATTATTATGTAAAATGATATTTGAAAAAAGAAAACATTCTCAAATTAGATTTTTCTTCCTATTTGAGAAATGGAAACAGTTGTAATTGTTCAAGAAATCTGGAGTCTGTATGATGTCTTTAAGTGCATGCAAGTCTAAAGGTGGAAGCTAAGTAATTTTATCAAACTCTGCTCGACAATAAATAAAAGCTTAGTAAAGTAATATCTGACTTGAATTGAATGTTCTAGATCTCTCAAATTTTTAATTCAATTTAAAGTACCTATGTAAATATTTGTTTCAGTAGTTCTAGGAGAAAATCAAGGGTTTTTTTTTGGCATGGAACAAGAGCATCCATTTTTTTCTTTAGCAGGTCCTTTTCACTTTTTTGCCTTTCTCCTTCCTGAGCAAACTTTACTTTTTTGCTTTAGAGAAACCTGGAGGTCATCTTTGATTTACCTTTTTGCCTCATCTTCCGTGGTCATCATAAATATCTCTGGAATCGATCCCATTCTCTCCATTTCCACTGCCCAAGTCCAGGCCCACATCATCTCTTTTGGAGACAACCACGACAGTTTCCAGGCACCTTCTTTTAATTCAATCCACCTATCTTAGTTTGCCAAAGGGCTGCCAATGCAAAGCACCAGAAATGTGTTGGCTTTTATAATGGGAAATTTATTAGGGTAAAAGCTTACAGTCCAAGGCTCTGAAATGTCCAAAGCAAGGCACCATCAGAGATATTTTCTTACCAAAGTCAGCTCCTGGTTATCCTGGCATCTGGCCACATGGCGATCAAGCATATGGCAGGGCTTGTCTCCTCAGCACTTTGCTGTTCCATGGACCCAGCCCCTCAGGGGCCTCTTTCCATGCCTCTGTGCTTTGCTGATTCCAGACTCCAGGGCCCCTCTCGGACTCTCAGGGCTTTTCTCTTTGAGCTCAGCTGTAGGCAAGCTGGAGTCCTCTTTCCCTTTCCTTTCTCCCACGTCAGGATCAAAATGGCAGCTTCCTTTTTCTGTCTTCTTTCTCTCTGTGTTTTCAGCTTATATAAGATCCAGCAAGAGGGCAGAGACCTAACCTGCATCATGCTTCACTGACGTGGTCCAATCAAACGCCCTAACGTGATCTAATTGAAAGTGATCTAAATCAAAGTGAATCTAATGCAATCAAAGTGTACCACACTGACAGGAAAGGGTTAGTTTAAGAACATTATCTTTTGAGGTTCAAAAAAGAACTTCAGATTGTCACACCACCTTTTCCACTGTTACCAGTTATTGCTCTAAAATGCAAAGCTCATCGGCTTAAAACTTTTCAGCAATTTCCTGTCAATAGTGAGATGAAATCCAAACCTAATTTAGAATATAGAGTTCTCCATAATATATCTCCTGCCTATTTCTTTTTCTCATTGACCACTCCTACCACACATATACAGCAATACTGAACTGCTTGTAGTTTTCTGAATGCTTCCTACTCTCCAAAACCTTTGTTCCCTTTTCCTGTTCCTTCTGCTGTAATGTCCTCCCTTTGTCCCCCTAACACATTCCTTTTGAGGCTTTCTTTCTTTGTGGTATTTTCTCTGATGCTCCCAGCTGAATGAGTCACCCTCTCTATTGTATTAACTTTGCATATACCTCTTATTTAGAATTGACCCTACCATTTTATAATTATTTGTGTTCCCCATGTGGAGTGAGTTGCTACAATAGTGCATCATGGAAACACAGGCTAAAGGACACAACAGAAATATTCAGCAAATGATCTCTTTAGTACTTGCACAGCATAGAGTCCAGAAGGGCAAATATTCTTTGTTACTTACAACATAAAGAGTTCAAAAGAGCAGGGGAAGAAGAACCATCATGCCTGGTCTCCTGGGTGGCTGAAAACTGCTCTGGGTCTTGGTTGATGTATGGCAGCTCTGCACGTCCTGTTTTGTGCTGGAGAAGAGAAACAAATCTATACTGTTTGAATGTAAATTTTATCTAACTTGGTGGGAAAGGGCCATGTCACTGAGAATTCCTGTTTTGATTAGCATCTGAGGCTGCTTGTTTCTGGTTTCTGGGTTTAAGGTCTGGCTGTGCTTTTTCATCAGACTTAAAATCTTCCCCAGGTTGTAGAATGGCACACAAAGTAAAGGAGGTGAGGGTAGTGGAAGGCCAGAGGATGACTGTGTAGCATATGTTTGTGACTTCCCCAGAGGTGGGGGTAGGTGAGGTCTGGGCAATGGCTGCTGTATTAGTCAGCCAAAGGGGTGCTAATGTGAAATACCAAAAATGGGTTGGTCTTCATAAAGGGTATTTATTTGGGGTAGAAGTCCACAGTTACCAGGCCATAAAGCACAAGTTTCTTCTCTCACCAAAGTCCATTCACGTGTTGGAGCATGACAGCTGTAGACATTTGCCAGGGTTCAGGCTTCTTGGTTCCCTCTCTTCCTGGGACTGCGTTTCTCTCCGGGCTTAGCTCCTGTTTCCTCCACAAGGTCAGCTGTAGACGATCAGGCGAATGGCTTGCTTCTCTTCTCCTGGGACCTTCTCTCCAATATCAAAACTGCTTCTCAAAAATGGCTTCAACTCTGTTCTTTGCCTTGCCTTTTATATTCGATTCCCCACCCACCAAGGGGTGGGGCTCAACTCCCTACTGACGTGGCCCGGCCAATGCCCTAATCATAACTTAATCATGCCCAGATTAACAGATCAGTTTACAAGCATGATCCAATTATATTTTTGGAATTCATAATTACGTCAAACTGCCCAACTGTAACAGCTGCTTAACAAATGTCTGTGATTTCTCTAATACCTCTCTGGCTTTCTAATTTGTCTCTGAGTTTCTTGGAAGTAGATGCTCCCGCCCAACACCTCACCCAGGACCTGTCATGAAGAAGGTGGAAATAACCATAGAATTGAATAGAATTTATAGATAATCGCTTACTTATCTTTAAGGACCATATAACTGGCATATGTTTTTCTGGTGATAATAATTATTAAGTAAAAAATATTAAGTGATAAATACATTGGCATTGCCAGGAGACCCTCTTTCCTGAGAAGTGGCAGAGCCTTTCTAAAGAGTTAAAAATGAAAGTGGAGGCTTTCAAAAACTAAACAAACAAAAAATGAACATATCCTGCAAAAGTTGTTGGTTCTAAACCAACAATTAGAAATAAGCTGGTTTCAGTCCAGTAGAGATTACTTGTCAGAAATAGATACGTATGCTATAATAACCAATCTATGGTCATTCCCCACTTTGTAAGATCCTCCTTTGTAATGAGGAATTTAAATGTCAACCAATTATTGTAACTTACCCTTTGGAAATCTCCTAATTGCCTTTATAAGCTGATGTAACTTGCTAACTATTTGAGACTGTTACTTCAGTTTGATATCTCCCATTGTATTGACTATTGATTATTATTGGTGACTCAGTTTTTTTTGACAGTTTCTAGTGTCAGAAGTGGGATTTGGAGAATATCCCCAACCATCTCTGTGGCTAGTAAGCAGCCAGGTGTCAGTACCCATAGAAACTTTTGAGTGTGCTTCTCTCTCACCACTGGCAGAATTTTGAGTTCGGCATCTGAATTCTGCTTTCTTTATTAGACTTGGTTTTGGTTTGGTTTGAACTGATCCAGACAACTCCTTGATGAGTACCTTGGTTTGTGTCTGTGTGTGTATGTGGGTGGGGGAGTTATTGAGATTCCAAAATACCTTAAGGGAGCCACTTTTCTGTTTGTGGGACTCCTATATAATTTTCATTTTTGGAACCTTTCCTTTCTCTTCTCCCTTAACATGTTTTCTCATTGTAGGCCTAGTTCATATTTGTTTTCAAATAAATGAGTAAATATCACCAAAGATGACTTGAGTTTCTAGTGGCCATTTTGAGAAACATTTGAGCTAGCTAAAATAATACACTTGAGAGGTATACTTGAAAAGACAGTTTCTAAGACTACACAAAGGATTGGGAAGCATTTTTCAATTGGTGTTTGGAAGCTTTTAAAAGTAAAAAAAATGACTCTAAAATAGCCTCATAAAAAGATTCCTTAAAGTACACAGAAAAGCTAAAAATTCTTGGTACTAGTCCTGCTGCTCTCCCTTATAGTCCCAGAAGTCCTTTTCCCCTTGTATTAGTCAGCCAAAGGGGTGCTGATGCAAAGTACCAGAACATTGTTGGCTTTTATAAAGTGTATTTATTTGGGGTGGAAACTTATAGTCACAAGGTCCTAAAGAGTCCAATTCAAGGTACCATAAGAGGTACTTTCTCACCCAAAGTCATTGGCTACGTGTTGAAGCAAGATGATGGGCAATGTCTGCGAGGGTTCAGCCTTCCTTCTTCCTCTTAAGCCTCTGTGGGCCCAGTTTCTTCCAATCTCAGCTGTAGGCTGCCTCTTCTCTCTCCCCGGGGCTTGTTTCTTTCTGGGCTCAGCTGCTCTGTTCTCTTCACAAGGTCAGCTGTAAAACTATCAGGCTCATCTCTCTTTCCAGGGCTGCAGGATCCTCTGTGTATCTTCTCTGTGTGTCTACTTCCATGTGAGAGTCTGTTTTATCCGCCCACCAAGGGGGCTGGGACTCAATACTGAGTCCCACTCTAATGATGTGGTTGAATCAAAGCCCTAACTTTAATATAATTTTATCAGACATCTCAGCTGAATCTAATACAATCAAAGGGTTATCATGCCCTTAGGAACAGACCAGTTTACAAACATAATCAATATCTCTTTTTAAAATTCATAAATAATATCAAACTGCCACACCCCCTTTCTTTTTTCACCTGATCCTCCAGAGTCTGTAAGTTGGTTGTTTCTAAAAATTAGACCATCTTCTGAGCCAGGTGTATCAGGCACTACTTAATTTAAATCTTGGACAAGGACTGAACTTTGTCCCATTATAAAAGATTTCCTGGACCCCAAGAAAAATCAGACTAAATTGTACAAGAAATTATATAAACTAGTTCAGATGTCCTTTTGCTCACTACCCAAACATTTTTATCACAATAGGGCCACTAAACGATGAACTTTTCTTTACTTTGTGGGATATCTCCAATGGAAGAGAACTCACAAAATAAAATTACATTCCATATCACCCAGTGTCTGTATACATGGCACAAGCCAAATTAGACTTCCCTTCTAAAAAATTATTAGCTAATTCAGACTCCCCTGATGCTAATGTGGGGCATATTAAAATACTGACCCTACAAAAATACAAATTGACCCTTCTAGGCTGTTACCTAAATTATCCCCAATCAAAGCAGATTTGAGACATGCTGCCTACTATCTCCAGTGGTCCCCAACTTTTCTTAGTTGACTATTCCTTTTATAAATCAACTAAAATCTCAACTCCCAAACCATTACAGTGAGAGGAACAATATGAATTGGCCTTTGTCTTAGGCTTACATAACTGTAATTTACCATTGGGAGTTCTCACTCAGAAGCATAGGGTTTAATAGAGACTTATCATCTGCCAAGGCAAAGACAAAAAGTCCCCCCCCCCACTTTTATATAATTTAGTGAGTTTTGTTTTTCTGTGTTTTGTCTTCTAGTGTTTTAAGAGCCGATTTGTTTGATTCATGGCTAAAAGATTTGAATTAAAAGTTTTTTTATTGCATTTGTCTAAATGTTTATATATATGTTCTATGTATGGTATTGCCAACATAACTTATAAAATTCCTTAAAGGAGCTCTGTTCAAATTGGTTTTAGGATGAATAAGTGCTTATATAAAGTAAACATTCCTAAAACCTGGGAATTAATGAAACCGGACTTTTAATGCTTCAAATATTCTTAAAAATCCAAGTTCAATAATATAGGTAGATATTTAACAAATAAGACTACGTTGTTGGTTAAATAAAAACAGTCATGTCTTTTGAGTTATGGGTGTTAGATACACTCAAGTATGTTTTTTAATCTACTTGGGTATGTTTTCCCTAAGTTTATACATGGTTACTGATTCAATAAGCTAATATTATGTTTAATAAATGTTTAGGATGACACAAATTGTAAAGTTTGTATTAACCAAATTGAATCATTATTTTGAAAAAGTTTATTTTGACAGTAATTGTGTTTTATAGGATGTTAGCTTAAAGATGGTTTTTAGAATCTTTCTGGTAACTTAAGTATGTAAAGTATATATAATGTGTTTTTATTAAGGGAAAAGAAGAGTAGTTTTGTCCTAAATAAAAGGATGGAAAAAATAAAAGGATGGGTTGTTGCAAAATGAAAAAAAAAAAAGAAAATGCAGGGCAAAACCAGAATCGATACACAGGTTTTAGAAAAACAAATTTTATTTCATTTGGTCAAGTTGGGTAGGATTTAATGGGTTTATTTATAAGATCTTTAAGAGATTTCAAATCAAACAGTATACTGGTTTGGGTTCCTTTTTGTTCAATGACAAAATGTCCTTGGATTATTGGTCTGCTCTTAGTAAGAGGTTATACAAAGTTTCTTTTCCTTTTGAGCAATCAGTATAAAAATTGTTTCTTGAGCTTTAAATAATCATGCTACCTCACATAATAACTTCTCTAATTTTTATTAATATTTTGGTTAAATAGGAAACCAAGTGCTGTTTCACAGTGAGTCATGATCTTGTTTAACTAAGTGTTCAAACCATCTGACAATTTTTAGCATTTTGCTTTTCCCTAAATCAAAGTCTAGATAATGTTTTTATATTCTCTTTGAGACTTCACATTTAGAGGACATATTTTAATCTCACTAAAAGGACCTTATCAGACTTTCAAAAAAATTTTAATTACTATTAAATTACAGAAAATTAATTTGGATTTATATTTACCAGTTTAAGTGGGCCTCTCTGAGTGAACACGTATCCGTATAAATGACTATAAATTAAAACTGAAGACTAGGACCAACTGGTCCCAGAAGCAGATGATTTCAGAGGCCAATAGCTTCACCCAAGATTGCAGAACAAGAAACCATGGACTGGTAGGGGGTGGGAATAAGGAATTAATGCTTAAATTGGACAGAGTTTCTTTTTGGGTTGATGGAAAAGTTTTGGTAATGGATGATGGTGATGGTAGTACAACATTGTTTGTGTAATTAACAGCACTGAATTATATGTTTGAATGTAGTAAAAAGGGGAAATTTTAAGTTGTATATATGTACTAGAATAAACTTTAAAAAGAGTCTCCAAAACATAGAACTGTACAAAACAAACTGTGAGCCCTGTTATAAATAATAGTTCAATTATTAAAATGTTCTTTCATGAATTGTAACGAATGTACCACACTAATGCAAGGTATTTATAATAGGGGAGCAAATGAAAACTCTGTATTTTATGCATGATTTTTCTGTACACTTACAAATTCTCTTCAAAAAAAGAAAAAAGAAAAAAAAGAATCCTTACCATTTTGGTGCCCATACTTTGTAACATTGTTACCACCTTTTGATTTTTTTTTCTTTTAATTTTTTAAATTGATCTATTTGCCAGGTTTTCCTAGTGCCAAATAAAACCTTGAATTTTAATTGCTATTTTATTCATCCCAAATACTTTAAATTTATACCACCCTTTAGGTATAGCAATACAAAAAAAAAAAAAAAATCTGATATAGCCCAACTAACCAATTGCTGGCTTTTTACAAAATTGCAATCTGTGTAATGGCCAGAAATTTATATAAATCTAGATCCTGCAACTGCATTTTGAAGTGTTTTAGCACTGTAGCAGTTTGATATTATTTATGAATTCCAAAAAGAGATATTTGATTATGTTTGTAAACTGGTCTGTTCCTCTGGGCATGATACCCTTTGATTGTATTAGATTCAGCTGAGATGCCTTTGATTAAATTATGTTATGATTAGGGCTTTGATTTGACCATGTCATTAGGGCAACTCAGTTTGAGTCCCTGACCCCTTTGTGTGCTATATATATATGGACACTCAATCAAGGAGAACTCAGAAGGAGATACACAGAAGAAGAAATACACAGAGGAATAGAGAGAGCTCCACAGACATGGAAAAGGAATGAACTTTGATCCTGCAGCCCCAGGAAGAGAGATGAGCCATTTGCCTGATAGTTTACAGCTGACCTTGTGGAGAGAACAGAGCAGATGAGCCCGGAAAGAAACGAGCCCTGGGAAGAGAGATGAGCCCTATGACAGCCTACAGCTAAGATTGGAAGAAGCTGTGCCCACGGAGCCTTAAGAGGGAAGAGGAAGGCTGAACCCTCGCAGATATAGGCAGCCATCTTGATTCAACATGTGGCAACAGACATTTGGTGAGGAAGTAGCTCTTATGGTACCTTGAGTTGGACTCTTAAGGGCCTTGTAACTGTAAGCCTTTACCCCAAATAAAACCCTTTATAAAAGCCAATGGATTTCAGGTACTTTGCATCAGCACCCCTTTGTCTGACTAATATAAGCACCAAAGAGGGACATAAAATACAAACAACTATTGATGCCTGTGCATTCACTGACCATACTCTCTCCCATGCTAATGTAAATTGCCTATGTCACTGCAAATTTCCCTATTTGTATAGAATACTCCAAAGGAAAACACCACTTAGGAGAACTTCCCTCTGACTTATGGGATCAAACCATATTATTTCATCATGGATAACTTAAATGGCTACCTGCCTATAATTATACCGGCCTTAAAATAAATTGTATTATATTAGACATCATTCAATCAACCTTTGCACATATAGTTTCAAAATATTCAAAATGTAGTTATAATTCATTTGGCCACTGGAATATGTCTGTTATTCCCTTACATAATATCAATAAGTTTGATATTCTCTGGGATGATCAACACTCTGGATGAACTTATAGAGGAAATTCTACCCATACAACTACTGGATATGCCTCTGGTCTTTAGTGGCTCCTTACCACAAAGAGTATTTGTTTTTCTAATTCAACTAAATCCACAATTTATTGGTCTTGTTAAGACTCTGTTAGTCAAGGTAGTTCTACTTTACACATCAAGTTACCTGGTACACAGTTTATTTATTATGGGAAAAGAATATATAAAGTATTTCCCTTTGATTTGTTGGGAAGATGTAGAATAGGATCTTCTGTGTCTAAATTGCCCAACTGTGTCTAAATTGCTACTCTAAATGCTAGTGAAATGATTAATTTAGGTTCCTTTGTACATTGAGCCTCAACATAACAAAAAAGGGAAAATCACCCAAAGCCTTAATGTACCATAACATGGGATTTCATTCTTTCATGTGCATAATCACACCTTCCTTGGGGAAGAATGATCTGGAGTGAGCAATATAAATGTATCTAAGGTTATGGAACAGAGCTTTGAGCTTGCCCTAAAATCTCTTCAGACCTTTCAAGATAAGGCAAATACCCTAGCATCCATGGTTTCACAAGATTGACAGGACCTAAATATTCTGACTGTTCAACAGTGGGGGTTTGAACCCTGATACATGAACAATGTTGCTTTTATGTTAACAAATCTGTTACTGTTGTAAACAATTTAAAAAATTTAAAAGATCAAATTAGAATATGCCATAATATTGGTCAGGCATAAACATTTCAATGGACGTATTTACTGATCTTGGTTCTTGGTTCAATGGAATTTTGTTCATGCTCTTAATATTAATTATTGGAATATACATTTTTATTTCTTGTACCATAGTTTAGTTTGCTAAAGGCTGCCAATACAAAATACCAGAAATGGATTGGCTTTTATAATGGGAATTTATTAGAGTAAGAACTTAAAGTTCTAAGGCTGAGAAAATGTCTAAATCAAGGCATCATCAGAGTTGCTGTTGGCAATCCTGGACTCCTGCCACATGGCAAGGCAAAATGGCAGCCAGGCTGTGCCTTCTCCTCCAGGCTCACTTTCTTTTTGAGCTCAGCTGTGGGTGATCAGACATATGGCTTGTCTCTCCCCTCTCCTCTGGGTTTCATTGCTTCAGCTTTGTCTGATCCACTGGTTTCAGTCTCTGGCCTCACTCTCAGCCTCTTGGGGTTTTTCTGTCTTTCTATGCAGGTGATCCTGTAGTCCTCTCTCACATGGCAGGGTGAAGTGGAAGCTCTTCTTTTCCTCTCTCCAGCAAAGGAGTAAGACCCACTGTGGCCCACAATCTAATCAAAGGCCCTTAACTGAATCGATTTAATCAAAAGGTCCCTTAAGTGAATCTAACCAAAAGATCCCACATAAATAGATTTACATGCAAAGGAATGGGTTTACTTAAGAACATAATTTTCTGGGGCCCACAAAAGGCACAAACCAGCATATATCAATTGTGTTTCAAGAATTTTTTCAAATTCCTTGTCACTCACAAGATAAATCATTGCTCTTAAAATAACCAGTCAAAAGAAAATAAATTGGAAATGGAACTGTCTCTGGTGACTGAGACTAAAATTAAACATAAAATTAATAATAGGCTCCCTGACTGGAAAAGAAAGCTGTTACCATAAACTGCTCAAATAATTAAGTAACCCCACTCCAAGAGTCTTAAATGTAATTGAACAGCAACCCAACATGCCCCACTATAATCAGGAAAGGAAAATGTGTACAGAAGCTAAAAGGAAAAAAAACAACAAAAGTTGAGTTGTCTGCAACCACCCAATATTGAGACCATTGTAACCAGTGACTAAGAGAGAGATTGATGGTGAACAGAGTGTTTGGTCAAATTGCCAATGAACTAATTGATAAAATAAATTGATTGCCTACAATGGTGTTGCTGGGAGCAACACCCTTTTCTAAGAAGTGACAGGGACTTTCTGTAGAGTTAAAAATAAAAGTGAGGGCTTTCATAAAAAAGGAATATAACCGATCAAAGGAAAAAAAAAACACCAAGTATGAACTCTGCTACTCAGAGCTGCCACTCTGGATCCCTCACTCTTTCTGGGTCTCATGTGACTTAAGAGTTTCAAAGCTGCAGCACTCTTGCTTGGGCAGCTCTTGACATGGTCATAGACCACAGAGCCACTTATAGCAGTGATTTAGAACTTTGAACACAATCAGGCACAGGGACTCAACTTGGGTAAAACCCGAGTTGTTGGTGAGCACATGTATATAAAGGGTCCCCAGGAAACAAACGAGACCTGCAGTAGAACTGATGGCAAGCAGTGCACACACTCAATCCAGACTCTAATTGCTGGAGCACCTAAACAAAAAAGTGGACATTTTTGAACATTGACCTCATCTGGCTCTCTATGGCAGGATACCCCAATGGTGAAATTACTGGAGGCAGAAAAGCCTTACAGAAAAAAGGGAAAACTCAAAACTGCTCTAAGGCAGGACTGAAAGTTGTAATGAAAGGAGGCACTGAGCCTGGGAGAGCAGCTGAGCAAATCATAGCCTTAGGGGAGGAAAATCTGCACAAAAATAAACAGAACAGCCTAAGACTCCCACAGAAAGAAGAGAGAAAGGAAATCTCCTGTAGGTGAAACAATTTTAACATAAAAGGACAATCTTAAAAGTTGTACCACATGTCCAGGTGCAGAAGACCTGAGAAAATCTGAACAGTTAAACATGTGCTGCTTTAAAGGTTTAGTATAAACTAACCCAAGCCTTAACACATAGCCAATTTACAATAAAACAATGGGCAGGAAGGAAAAACTGACTTTCAGAGTTAACACATCAAAATAATCATATGCCCAGACACCAGCAAAAAATTACAAGCCATATTAAGAAATAGGAAGGCATGGCTCAGTCAAAGGAATAAATGAAAACTTCAGAGGAAACACAGACTTTGGAATAACTAATCAAAGAAGTTCAAATAAATTTCCTAAACTGATTCAAGGAGTTGAAGGAAAATATGAATAGAAAGAAATTAAGTATGGTTATAGAGCTAAAGGATATTAAGAAGACAATGTGTGGACAAAAAGAAGAATGAGAAAGTAAAAAAGAAACCTAAAACAGTCTATTCAACAAATGGTGCTGAGAGAACTGGATATTCATAGCCAAAAGAAAGAAAGAGGACCCCCATCTCACACCTTATACACAAATTAACTCAAAATGGATCAAAGACCTAAATATAAAAGCAAGACTCATAAAGCTCCTAGAAGAAAATGTAGGAAAACATCTTCAAAACCTGGTGGTAGGTGGTGGATTCTTAAACCTTACAACAAAAGCACGAGCCATGAAAGAAAACATTATTAAATGGGACCTCCTCAAATTTAAACACTTTTGTGATTCAAAGGACTTTGTCAAGAAGTTGAAAAGGCAGCCCACTCAATGGGAGAAAATATTTGGAAACCACATATCCAATAATGGTTTGATTTCCACTCTATATAAAGAGATCATACAACTCAACCATAAAAGAGAAAGCAATCCAATTTAAAAATGGGCAAAAGACTCAAATAGACATTTCTCCATAGAGGAAATACAAATGGCCCAAAAGCATATGAAAAAATGTTCAATATCGCTAGAGAAATGCAAATCAAAACAACAAGATATCATCCCATACTGCATAGAATGGCCATTATTTAAAAAAAAAAACACAGAAAACAATAAGTTTGGAGAGGATGTGGACAAATAGGAACACTCCTTCACTGTTGGTGGGATTGTAAAATGGTGCAGCCTCTGTGGAAGACAGTTTGGTGATTCCTCAGGAAGCTAAATATAGAACTGCTATATGTTCCAGCAATTCTTCTACTAGGAATATATCCAGAAGAACTGAAAACTGTGACACGAACAGATATCTGCACACCAATGTTCATAGTGGCATTATTCACAATTGCCAAAATGGATATCCAATGAATGGATAAACAAAATGTGGTATATACATACAATGGAATATTATGCTGCACTAAGAAGAAATGAAGTTGGGACACATATGATAACATGGATGAATCTCAAAGACATGCTAAGTAAAGTAAGCCAGACACAAAAGGACAGATGTTGCATGGTCTCATTAATATGAACTAAATACGAAGAATAAATGCATGGAATTAAAACCTAGAGTATAGGTAATTAGTATATAAGAGGAGGGCTGAGAAAGACTACTGATTCTTAATGTATGTAGAAGTTTTAATTGACTATAAAAGTGTGGAAATGGATAGAGTTGATGTTAACACATTATAGTGAGTAGCAGCTGGTTTATAAATGGGATTGTGGCTGGAAAGGGTATTCTAGGGATGTAAATGTCAATTGAAAGAAAGCTAGAGAATAATCTAGGGACTGAAAAACACAGTAAACCAGAGGTAGATGAGAATTGTGGTTGATGGTATAGGTGCATGAGTGTCTTTCTGTGAGCTAGAGCTCCCACCTCAACAGCAGATGCCTAAATGAGCAGATGCCACAAGCCAGCAGACATCAGCCCACATGGAGTGGATGTGGCTCAGGCCATTGGGCATTCACCTCCCATGTGGGAAGTCCCAGGTTCGGTTCCTGGTGCCTGCTGGAGAAGGCAAGGAAACAATGAATAGACAGATGAGAGAACCGTCTGGGGTTGGGGGGGAGATAAATAAAAAAAAAAAAATAGAGTAAATAAATATATCTTAAAAAATATATAAAAGTAAGTGCCAATTTCTCATCAGAAACCACAGAGGCAAGAAAGTAGTGGTGTGATATATTTAAGGTATTGAAAAAGAAAAACTGCCAGTCCAAAATTCTTTTTCTGGCAAAACTGTCCTTCAGAAATGAGGAAGAGTTTAAGACATTCATGGATAAACAATAACAGAGTTCATCACCAAAAGACCTGCCCTACAGGAAATACTAAAGGGAATTTTTCAGTAAAAGTAACTAAATGAGTTAATGTGAAACCCATTAGTATTTTATCCTCAGTATATAACTCTACTCTTTATTTCTTATAAGAGTCAGAATACAATTGAACAAAAGATAATCATATTTCTTTATAATGGACATGCTATATATAACAAGGTAATGTATGACAAAAACAATATAAAGAGGGAAGTGGACGTGGCTCAAGTGATTGGGCTCCTGCCTACCACGCGGGAGGTCCTGGGTTTGGTTCGTGGTGCCTCCTGGAGAAGATGAACAAGACAATGAGTTGGTGTGATGGGTAGGTGCAGCAAGCTGACCCAACAAGATGATGCAACAAGGAGATGCAAAGAGAAAAGACAAAGAAAGACACAACAAAGCAGGAAGCTGAGGTGGCTTAAGTGATTGAGTGCCTGTCTCCTACATGGGAGGTCCCAGGTTTAGTTCTCGATGCCTCCTAAAGAGAAGATGAGCAGACACAGAAAGCACACAGTGAATGGACACAGAGAACAGACAGTGAGCGCAAACAATGAGGGAGGAATGAATAAATAAATCTTAAAAAATATATATATATAAAGAGGGGAAACAGAGGGATATGTGAGCAAAGAAGGTGTATACTACTGATGTTTAGGTTGGTATCTTTTCAAACTATTAGGCTATAGCTTTGGTTGTTTAATACGAACCCCAGGGTAACCACAAAGAAATTATTTTCAAAGTATACAGAAGTGAAATGAGAAAGTTGCTTCACAAAAGTTCAACTATACGCAAAAGGAGGCTGCAATAAAGGAAAAGAGGGACAAAAAATATATGACATATAAAAATAAAAGGACAAAATGGGTGAAGTAAGTCCTGCCTTATCAATAATAGCACTGAATGTTAATGTATTATACTCCCCAGTCAAAAGAGACAGATTGGAAGAATGAATAAAAAAGCATGATCCAACTATGTGCTGTTTATAAGAGATATATAGGTTGGAAGCGAAAGGATGGAAAAAGATATTCCATGCAAATAGTAAACAAAAGAGAACTGGGGGTAGTTATACTAATATTGGGCAAAAAGTTAAAATCTGTTACAAGAGACAAAGTAGGACACTATATATTAAGAAAAAGGTTTATCCACCAAAAAGAAATAACAATCATAAATATTTATGCACCTAACCACAGTGCTCCAAAATTCATGAGGCAAGCACTGGCAAAACTGAAGGGAAAAACAGACAACCCTACAGTAATAGTTGGAGACTTCAATATCCCAGTTTGATCAATACATGGAACATGCAGACAGAAGATCAATAAGGAAACAGAGAACTTGAATAATATGATAATTGAACTAGACCTAACAGACATATACAGAACTGTGCACCCGTAAACCGCAGGATACACATTCTTCTCAAGTGCACATGGATTATTCTCCAATATAGACCACATGTTGGTTCACAAAACAAGTCTCAGTAAATTTTAAAAAGCTTGAAATTATACAAAGCATCTTCTCTGACCACAATGGAATGAAGCTAGAAATCAGTAGCAGTCAGAGAACTGGAAAATCCACAAATATATGGAAGTTAAACAACATACTCTTAAACAATCAGTGGGTCAAAGGGAAATCAGGAAATATCTTGAGATGAATGAAAATGAGAACATGATATATGAAAATTATGAGATGCAGTGAAGGCAGTGCAGAGAAGGAAATTTGTAACCCTTAATGCTTACATTAAAAATGAAAAGGATCTCAAATCAGAGACCTAACCATACATCTGGAGGAGCTAGGAATAGAACAGCAAACTATACCCAAAATTGAGCAGAAGGAAAGAAATAACAGTGATTAGAACAGAGATAAATGAAATAGAGAATTAAAAACAAGAGATGGGAGTGGATATGGCTTAAGCGGTTGAGCACCCGCTTCCCATATGGGATGTCTTGGGTTCGGTTCCTGGTGCCTTCTAGAAAACAAACAAACAAACAAGCAAAAGAAATGAAAAAACCAAAAAGAGATTTCACAAATCCAAAAGTTGTTTCTTTGAAAAGACCAATAAAATCAACAAAACTTTAGCTAGCAGGACAAATAAAAAAAGAAAGGATGCAAATAATTAAAATCAGAAATGTAAAGGGGAACATTATTACTGACTCCACAAAAAAGAATCATAAAGGGATACTATGAACAACTGTATGCCAACAAATTAGACAACATAGATATAATGGACAAGTTCCTAGAAATACAAAAACAACCAACACTGACTTTGGAAGAAATTGAAGATTTCAACAGAACAATTACAGTTAAAAAGATTGAATCAGTCATCAAAAAACTCCCAACAAAGAAAAGGCCAGGACCAGATGTCTTCACAGGTGAATTCTAACAAACATTCCAAGAATTAACATTAATCCTGCTCAAATTCTTCCAAAACATTGAAGAGATGGAATATTCTTCCACTTGTTCTATGAGGCCAACATTACTCTTATACCAATGCCAGATAAAGATACTACAAGAAAAGAAAATTGCAAACCAATATCCCTTTTGAATATAGATGCAAAGATACTCAACAAAATACTAGCAAACCAAATTCAAGCACATTAAAAGAACTATAATCATAATCAAATGGGATTTATTCCTATTTGCAAGGGCGGTTCAACATAAGAAAATCAATTGATGTAATAAACCACATTAACAGAACAAAGGAAAAAACCCCACATGATCAGCTCAATTCATGCAGAAAAGGCATTTGACAAAATCCAGCAGTTTCATTAAAACACTTAGAATACTAGAAATAGAAGGAAACTTCCTCAACATGATAAAGGGCATATAAGAAAAACCCACTACTGACCTCATACTCAACGATGAAAGACTGAAAGCTTTTCCTCTAAGATCTGGAAGAAGACAAGGATGCCCTCTGTTATTATTCAACATTGTACTAGTAGTTCTAGCTAGAACAACTAGGGAAGAAAAAGAAATAAAAGGCATCCAAATGGGAAAGGAAGAAGTAAATTTCAGTATTACAGATGACACAGTATTATATATAGAAAGTACAAAAAATGTACAACAAAGATATTAGAGCTTATAAATGAATTCATCAAATTGGTGGGATGCTAGATTAATGTGTGAAAAACGGTTGTATTTTTATACATTAGATAATGAACCATCTAAAGATGAAATTATTTAAAAAGTTCCATTTACAATAGCAACTAAAATCATTATGTATCCAGGAATAAATTTAATCAAGGATTTAAAAGCATTCTGCATGGAAATCTACAAATCATTGCTAAAAGAAATCAAAGACTACCCAAATAAATGGAAGGACATTCTATGCTCCTGGATTGGAACACTAAATATTTTTCATATGTCAATTCTATGCAAATCAATTTATAGATTCAATGAAATCCCAATCAAAGTTCCACAGCCTTTTTGCAGAAATGTAAAAATCAATCATCAAATTTATTTAGAAGGGTAAGGGATCCCAAATAGCCAAAGCCATCTCTAACAAGAACAAAATTGGAGGATTCACACTTTCCAATTTTAAAACTTATTACAAGGTTAAACTGATCCAAACAGCACGCTCCTGGCACAGGGACAGAAACATATACCAGTGGAATTGAACTGAGAGTTCAGAAACAGACCCTCACAACTATGGCCAGCTGTTTTTGAAAAGGGGGTGGAATCCATTCAATTGGGAAAGAAACAAATGGTCATTAAATAACTGGCTATCCATATTCAAAGGAAAGAAGTAGGACCCCTATCTCATACCTTCAACAAACGTTAAATGGATCAAAGAACCAAATATAAGAACCAGGACTATCACACTCCTAGGAGAAAACGTAGGGAATCATCTTTTGGACCTTGTGTTAAGCAATGGTTTCTTAGACTTTACACCAAAAGCATAAGTAACAAGAGAAAAAATAGATATATGGAACCTCAACAAAATTAACAAGTTTTGTGTATTAAAGGACTTCATCATGTAAGTAAAAAGGCAACCTGCAGAACCAAGAAAATATTTGGAAACCACTTATCTGATAAGGTTTAGTATCATTTATTTTAAAGAAATATAAAGAGATCCTGTACCTCACCAAAAAACAGAGAAACAACTCAGTTAAAAAAAAAAAAAGAAAAAAGAAAAGAAAAAGAAAAAAGGCAAAAGTCCTGTATAGACATTTCTCCAAAGAAGATATCTAAATAGTCAGAAAAGCACATGAAAAGACACACAACATCATTAGCCGTTTGGGAAATACACATCAAAACCACAATGAGATTTCACTTCACACCCACCGAATGGTTACAATAAAAATATTGAAAAGCGCAAGTGTTGGAGAGGATATGGAGAAAGAGGAACACTCATTTTTTTGTTTGTGAAAATATAAAATGGCACAGCCACTGTGTAAAACAGTTTGGCAGTTCCTCAGAAAGGTAAGTGTAGAATTACTATGTGACCTGGCAATCCCACTTCTAGGTATATACTCAAAAGAATTGAAAGCAGGGACTTGAATAGATATTTGCACACCGATGTTCTAGCTGTATTATTCACAATTGCCAAAAGTTGGACGAATAGATATGCAATATATGGTATGAATATACAGTGTAATATTACACAGCAATGAAAAGAAATGAAGTTCTGTTACATGACAAAATGGATGAACCTTGAAGACATCATGTTGACTGAAATAAGCCAGACACAAAAGAACACATATTATATGATCTCACTGATATAAAATAATTAGAACATGCAAATTCACAGATTCAGAAAGTAGAATAGAGGTTACTAGGTGCTGGGTATGTGGTAGGGAATGGGTAATTAAAACTTAAAAGAAGCACGTAATAAACAAGAAAATATTAAACTCCCAGCTTGGGGAGTCCTGCTATGTTCTCAAGTAGAGGGACAAGAATCTCTTGAGAATATAGGCAGTGCCTAATAAAAGAAAACAGACCAATATGCCAAACCCTCAGTTTTATTGCATGTAACTATGAACCTTATTCTTCAAAAATTGAAATTAGTGGTTACCATATTTTCCGAGGGGAGGGGAGGGGAGGGGAGGGAAGAATAAAATAGATGGAATGTAGGGCATTTTTAGGGCATTGGAATTGATCTGCATGATCTTGCAATAACAGATACAGGAATGGATAATTAAAGCTTAAGCCTTGGCACAGAGCTTTTATTGGGGTGATGGAAAGTTTTGGTAATGAATAATGTTGATGGTAGCAAAACATTGTGAATGTAATTAATGCCACATAAATTATATATCTAAATGAGATTGAAGGGGGAAATTTTAGATTGTATACATTTTACTAAAATAAAAATGAAATAAAAATCTTCTAGCCCTGAAATTAAAAGGACATTATTGGGACAACTTAAAAAATTAGAATATGGGCTGTATGCTTTATATTAATGTTAAATTTCTTGAACTCAATAGGTGTACTTAAGGTGGTTACATAGTGAGTGTCCTTGTTCTCAGAAAATGTACCAGGAATTGTTAAGTGTTAGAGGTGCATGATGTATGCAACCTGTTCTCTAATGTTTAGATAATAAATAGATGAGAAGATAGAATAGTATAATAAATGTCATGAAATATTAAAAGTTAGTAAATATGGTTATGTGCATGAGTGTATATATTGGAGTCCTACATATTGTTTTTGTATCATTTTTTCAACTTTTGTATATGTTTGAAATTATTTCAAAATTTAAAAATAATAAAAATAATAAACATGTAAGCTGGTTTCAGTCCAGTAGTGATAACCTATCAGAAATAGACAAATATGCTATAATAATCAATTTATAATCATTCCCCACTTTTGTAAGGCCCTCCTTTGCAATGAGAGACTTAAATATCAACCAATTATTGTAACTTTGAAAATCCCCTTAATTGACTTTATAAGCCAATGTAATATGCTAACCTCTTACTTCGGTTTGAGATCTCTCTGCTTGCACAGTTTTGCTTTCAATAAACTCATTATGTTGATTACTGATTATTATTGGTGGGTCTATTTCTTTTGACATAATAAAGCTGCCATTTTTTTCTCCAGTGTCAGGCACTGTGCTGATTCTTTACATATCTTATTTCTAATTCTTACAATAAACTTGTAAAGAAAGGTAACATTCTTGCATTTAAGAAGTGAGGAAATTTAATCTATCATTTAAATACATTTTCTAAAATTATATTGCTGTTTTGTGGCAGAACCAAAATATGTAAGTTTAATCTGTTTGATTCCCAAACACAAGTTTTCTCTACATCATAGTTCCATTTTCCCCTTGGCATTGATTAAATAGGAATGGAAGTCATTTGTAGTCCTTTCTCCTTAGGTGTAGCAACACACCTTGTAATTGTACAGAACTGAGTGTGGTGTACAAAATGTGTGTCATATATTGCTGTGTAAGAAATTACTTCCATATTTAGAAGCTTAAAACAACAGACTTATTTTTTTTTAGCTTTTAATGCCTGGAATCTGGATACAATGTAGCTGGATGGGTTTGGTCTCTCAGGAGATTTCAGTCAGTTGGGCTGCAGTCTGTCTCAACTGAAGTCTCACTTTAAAAAATTAAGCTTCTTTTGAAAAAAATTTTTATTAGAGAAGTTATAGATTTACAGGAAAATCATGCAGGAAACACTAATTTCCTATATATACCCCCCATTATTAACATTTTACATTAGTGTGGAACATTTTTTACAAGTGATAATATTATGATATTTGTACTATTAACCAAAGTCCATAGTTTACATTAGAGTTGCTGGTCTGTGTTGTACAGCCCTATGGTTCTTTAAATTTTTTTTTTTTTAATGCTGGTAACATATGTACAATCTAAAATTTCCCTTTTCAACCTCACTCAAATATTTAATTAGGCAGTATTAATTACATTCATAATGATATGTTACTATCACCACAATCCATTACTTAAAGTTTTCTATCACCCTAAACAGAAATTCTGTACCAATGAGGCATTAACTCCCCATTCTCCACCCGCAGCCCAACACCTGGTAGCTTGTATTCTAGTTTCTGACTCTATAAATTTGCATATTCTAGTTATTTCATACCATCAAACTCACACAATATTTACTCTTTTATGTTTAGATTATTTCATTCAATATGATGTCTTCAAGGTACATCCATGTTGTTGCATGTTTGAGAACTTCATTCCTTTATACAACTGACTAGTATTTCTTTACATGTAAATACCACCTTTTGTTTATCCATTCATCTGTGGATGGACACTTGGGTTGTGAAGTCTCACTTTTTAAAATATAATTTTTTAATTTTTTAAAAGATACTTAGATTACATAAATGTTACATAAAAAATACAGGGGATTCCCATATGTCCTGTTCCCTACCCCTCCCACATTTTCTCACATTAACAACATCTGTCATTAGTGTGATACATTTGTTGCAATTGATGGACACATTTTGGAGCATTGCCACTAAGCATGGATTCTAGTTTACATTGTAGTTTATACTCTCTCCTGCACAATTTTGTGTTATGACAAGATATATAATGGCCTGTATCTGTCATTGCAATGTATTCAGGACAATTCCCAAGTCCTAAAAATGCCCCCATATTATACCAATTTTTCCCTCTCCCTTCCCTTAGAACCACTATCTCCACATCAATGACAACAGTTCTTCCATTGCTAGGATCACAATAAGTCTATAGTAGAATACCAGTAAGTTTACATTAGTCCATCGTTCATTCCCCAGTCTTGAGGATTCTGGGATGGTGATGCCCATTCCACCTCTATTGAGAGGGGGCTTAGATCCCATGGGGCAATGGATAGGACTATCTTGCTTGCAGTTGCAGACTCTCTCTGTTCCTTGAGGTGGTTATCAATCATCATCTCCTAGTTAGTTGTCCTGGGTGAGTGAGGGCTCACTTTTAAGCTTATTCATGTGGTTGTTGGCAGTGTCATTTTCTCATAGGCCATTGCACTGAATGCTTCAGTTTTCCACTGGCTTTGGCTGGAGGCCTCTTTCAGTTCCTTGTTACACGAGTCTCTTTATAGGGCAGCCCTCATCATGGCACTTGGCTGCTCTCAGAATGAGTGAGGGAGCAAGAGAGAGAGTGAGCATCCATGGTGGAAGCCACAGTCTTTATGAAGTAATCTTGGAAGTGACATCCCATTGCTTCTGCCATATTCTATTTGTTAGAAGTGAGTCAATAACCCAGCTCACACTCCAAGGGAGGGAATTACATGGGGATGTGAATGATAGGAGTGGTTGGATATCATTGCCAGTCACACAAAGTAAAAAAAAGATTTTGCTCTTAAGGCCTGATTACAACAATATTATACCTACAACAGGAGTATTTTTTTCAGTCTCTTTTTCTCTCTCACCTCTCCTTCTGACACTCCTATTATGTGTATTTTGGTGTGCTTAGTGATATTCTGAGGCTCTGTTCATTTTTCTTATTATTATTTCTTTCTATTCATAATCTCATAAGAATGCATAATCTCTATTGTTCTATCTTCAAATATGCAGATCTTTCATCTGCCAACTCAAATCTGTTTAGGCCCCCTCGTGAATTTTTTATTTTGGTTATTGTATTTTTTATTGTACTTTTTAACTCCAAACTTTCCATTTAAAAATAATTTCTCTTTATTGGTATTCTCTATTTGATGAATCATTGTTATATCTTTCTTTAATTCTTTAAATATGATTTCCTTTTAGTTCTTTTCTCATATTTATCATAGCTGCTTTTGAAGTCTTGGCCTGTAAAGTCTAATATCTGGCCCCAGTCAAAGGCAATTTATACTGCCTGCAATTTGTTTTTCCATATGGGTCACATTTTTTTCTGTTTCTTTGCATGTCTCATAATATTTGGTTGAAAACTGGACAGTATAGGTAATATATTGTAGATACTCTGGAATATATTGTAGAACTCTGGAAACATTCTCTCCCCACCCCTTTCTGGGGATTGTTGTTTTTGTTGCTTGATCATTTGTTTGTTTCGTGAGCTGGCTGGACTAATTCTATGAAGTCTGTTTTTCCCTGTAGTGCACAGCCTCTAATGCTGCTCTTCAGATTTTTTCCTTATTTTTATTTTTTCTCCTGGTTTCCTAGCATTTGTTCCTGGGTCCACAGAAATCAATTATTAGACAAGCATTGTGCTGAAGACTCCTTTATCATTGGATGTGTGTGTGGCTGCTATCACAGTACAGGTAGTTTGCAAATTTTCCCTGCATTCAGCCATGGACTAGTAGTTCAGAGTTTCTCTCTCTGTTTGCTCTTGAGAGGCCACAGCCCTGGGCATGCACACAGTCTTCCAGATCACCAGGGATAAGTCTGGCTTTCTATGGGTCACCCTTGGGTCAGTGTAGCTCATTATTCAGTTAGTGTTTCATCAGAGTTAAACTCCTTGGGCCAGTATGAATTTTGCATTTTGCTGATGAATCTGTGTGTTGTTTGGGGAATACTTTCAAGTCTGCCTGCATTCTGCTCTGATTGCTCCTGAGTGGGTGCAACCTAGTGCATTTACACAGCTATCCACACCCCCAGGGATGAGTGGAATCCTAGGAAGGGTCTTCTTAGCTGCCTCTTTTCCTGGTGTTCTCTATATTCAATTTGTGGCTGGACTACCATTTCATTTGTTGCTATTAGTACCATGGAGCTACCAACCCCTCTTAACTGCTCACCACCAAAATCTCCATTGTTTTTGACAATGCCTTTAGGCATGAACTTCTCCAGGTTCTGTTTCAAATAAATTCAGTTGCCTCAGGCAAAGTTTCAGAGCTCTTTATTCTTATGACCTGCCTTTCCCTTTTGGGTAGAATCTCTGTGCCATTTCACTGGAGCTGAGGTAGGGACTGTGGCCAACTTCTCCCAAGTGAGATCCCTCCTTTGTGAATAGGCTCTGTTGGTAGCCCTTGGTCTTCTTGGTTTGCTCCTCCCAGTGTGGATTATCTGCCCTACTTGTGAGCTGGTGAGGGGGCAATAGAGGCTCCAGTATTAGTATTCTCAACTTGTCATGCTTGGGGCAGAGTCCTTGCCCTATGTGGGGCAGCTGAGTGGGGAAAGGAAGTCCCAGTCCTCTTAGCTATGCCTGTCCAGAATTACAATATGGTTTAGAGGGCACATAAGAGATGCTGGCAGATGAAACCATAGCCCTAGACTAGGAGCTTGGGAGAGAGGGAGACTAAGAACTGGAAGGAAAGGGAGTACCCTTCTTTTTGGCCACACCCACCTGGAGTAGAGCTTCCATCAAATCAAGCTGGACAGGGATAGATGGGAGCAGTTTGTAGCTTGAATATCACAGTCTCATTGTTCTTACAGCGATTTAGTAGATTCTTCTATACTAAAAATGTCTTCATTTGCTGTATACCTTTAGGAAACTATCCAGAGACTTTAAATGTGTATGTTTATGTGTGTGTTGGCTTTTTTCTTTTTTAAAGCAATTTTCACCAGTTACATGGTTGTTTGCTGGGGAGAGGGTTCAATGAGCTTCTCACCTCACCATTCTGGAAGTCATGCCAAATACTTTAGTTTGGTTATTTCAATTACATTCTGTACTATTAATTTACAATCTCCTGAGGGGAAGATTTAGTTTTGGAAGAAAAATTATTATGCTCCAAATAATGACTATATTGAAACAAATGAAATAATATTTTAAAGCAAAATATTTTTAAGAGGCACAAATCTTTTCTTTTGAATGTACAGTTAGAAGAAAGCAAAGGACTTGCATATTTTATAAATAAATACAAAACTTTTTAAGCCTCTTTATTTATAGGATAGCTATGTTTTCATTTAAAATAATTCTTTAGGGTACAATATATATTGTCTGTAAATAATGATCTCTTATTCTATTATACTGTGAAATGATGCATTTTGAAATTCATTTATTTATTTCTATATTTTAGTTTATCCTGATCTGCTTTGTTGTTGTGTCAACTTATCCTAGGGTAAGATAGGCTCATCTTTGGGTTTAAATTCAAATTAACTATTTGCCTGCATAGGCCCAACCTCATATTTTTGTATATGTATTTTTTGATAATTTAAAAACACCCATTATTTATTTTTGCTTGGAATAAAGGTTACAGACTAGGCTTGCTGTGTGTGTGTGTGTGTGTGTGTGTGTGTGATGAGGAGACCATGGGAAGTGTGGGGGCTCTCCTCCATACTTGTCAGAAATAGTACACCTGCATTTGAGACTAGTGAAAAATAAAGTTGTCTTTGCTAGTTTGCTTAGTTGGGACTCAATTATGGATGTATTGAAAGTCAGAAAGAGGCCAGATAATATGGAATGGTCTCCTGGAATTAAACTAACACAGTTATTGATCATCACTGTTTTCAACTGTCAAAGGTCATTGTGTAAAGTTGCATTTACTATATACCTTAAGGTAACCTTTTATATTGCATAATTACCCCCCCATCTTCCTAAATATTATAAAAGATGTATTACCTCATTACTGTAAATACATCCTAGGTTGAAGGTTTATGTTATCACCGTAAAGTTTTAGAGTCTTCCTTTAAATCTAAAATTTCCCTGCTCTTACCTCACTGAAATATTTTAACCCTCGTAGTATTGGCATGCAGATATGCAAGATTCTTTTGTGATCTTGGGGAAAATATTTGGTGAATGAATATTTTGATAACTTGGTGTGAAATTTTTTAGAGTCACCATAATGTCTGTTTTTCCATTAAGAGACATTTGGATAGGACTCATATACCCTCATAATTGGATAAAGGGTAATTTTGAAATGTAAATTATTGTGGTCAAATAAGTAAGACTAGCAATTTCAATACGCCTAGTTCTATTTAATTTTTTTTTTTCTATCTTAAAAGGATTTTACTGGTCAAAGCAGACTTTTTCCTTTAGAAATTATTTTTCAGCCTGGCTCACTATCACATTAACTCACACAGCTTTGGGCTCAATCTAATTTGCTGAGCAAAATAATGCAGTTATTTGTGTGTGCAGTAACTAGTAAGGGAAGGAAGAATGGCTTGAAACAGATGCTATGCTTACAAATGTCAAAGTTTCCAATGAGCCAACAACTTTAAAAGGTCAGACCATTTTATACTTATACCTTTTAAACTCAGTAATAAAAGACAGGAGATGAGCTATACTTCCTACTCTAAATGCATTGGGCTCCCAATTTTCCATGCCAAAGTATGGCTTTGCCATCTGCCAATGTTTTATAGCATTCTTTCAAATCCATGCCTTCCCTCCTTACTGATGGATTTGTTAACCTTTAAGAGACACTCTCACTAAACCCTCACACTGTGGAGTTGTTTTATAATATTTAGCTAATAATGATAAAGGTGATCGATTTGGAACAGTCCCTCAATGTCAGAACTAAACTTGGATAAGAATTACATGAACTTTAAGATCGTTGTTAAAATTCTGGTCAGCATGACTTAGAAGCAGATTATGCTGTATTTCTTTGTTAATTAGTTCAAGCTTTATTAGTTGTTTTTTTCAAAATCTCTATATCCCTACTTATATGTTTATATGTTTATCTGATTTGTCAAAAATGAGAGAATGTTATAGTTTCTTACTGTAATTTTTGCATTTTTATCAGATTTTACTTTATTTTAAGGCTAATTCTAGGCATTCATGATGTATCTTTATTGTATGCTTTATCATATTGAGGCAGGCTAGTAAATTAGGGAATCAATAGACAGATCTGGAACCTGGCAGGAAACCCTCATGGCCACGAATACCCCAAAATATGGCTGCTGGAAAAACCTGTGAGAACCCCCAATAGGAACGAGATTTCCTCCGGAATAAAGGAGAAGCCCCGGATATTCTCCAGGGGCCTTATCATTGGGCCCACCCAGAGTATTGAGGGGTGGGATAATCATCAAAACGGCAAACAACTGGGATTCTTCCCCCTACATTAGCAAAGGGGCGGAATAATTAATGATTTAAAAAGCAAGCACAAAAGCCAAACAGATCCTGTTCTCACCTTTTTCTCCCCTTGCCTGGATCAGCATGCAAGTAAATTTGGGGATTTGTAATCTGTAATGGGGAATTGTAGTCTGTAAATCAGCCCTCTTTATCTCTTTTCAGCCCCTTCCTTTCTACCTGGGACCCATAATCTGTTATTTTCTCCCATTTCTCTTCTCTTCATTCCTTAATAAATTACTGGCCTAACTAAACTGGCTTGCTCTAAAAATTCATTTTTTGTAGCTTAACCAAGAACCTAGAGAAAATCCGACAACAATATGAAATATCCTAATTATGTATTCATATACACACTTTAAAAATATACATTTTTGACCTTTAACTACTTGTCTGAGTTACAATACTTGCTTTACTTTTTAAAAAGGCTTTAATGTGTCTTTTTAACACCTTTATGTATTTTCATTCCAAGTCATTTTGTTTAGGATATGTCTTGGATAGATCAATTATAGCTGGGTTTATAAATGCAATGTGAGTTTCTATTTTTAATAGTGGAATTTAATTGATTCGCTTTTGTTGTCATTGTTGATATGTCTGGAATTACTCTTGCCATGTTAATTTATAATGTCTATTTTATATACTTTCAAATAATTTCTTCCCCCACCTCCCAATTTTCTGCCCTTATTTGTTTTGATCAAAAATTTGGGTTATTTTCCCCCCTCATATGGTTAGGAAGTTATCCACCCTTTTTCCTCTAGGCTGTAGAATCTATAGCTTAACCTTGACTTTTAAAAAAATTTATTTTTTTAAATGTTTACTTTAAAGAAACACATTTAAACTTGTATTTTTCTACCAATATGTGAAGTAAATCAATAAGTATATCCTTACTTAACAAGGTTAGGAATCTCAGTACTTTTCATTTCATCTTTCCACCCCCTTTCAGCATCTCTTGCCCATGTTAAAATCAATCAGAGATTTCTTATTGCTAAATATAAAAAATTATTTAGACTTGCAGACTTCACTAATGTTTAATAAGCTTTTTTTTTTTTTGCTAATCATTGTTTCTTTTTGCCCCTTTCTTAGATTCTTTTTGTTTTGCTTGCATTCACATATTGTTTAAACTTGTTGAAATATGACAAATTGGAGTTGAGTTGCAGTTTACAGCATTTTATTCAGAACACCGATTGCCTCAGGCAAAGGAAATTGGCTAGGTTTTGTTGATTGGAGCAGGGGCCTATTAGTCTTATAGGGATGTGTTAAGTATAAGCAGGGCTTTATTTTTTATTTTTGGGGGAGGGGTTTATTTTTAACTGGGCCAGATGTGTTTAACTCTAGAGGCTTAATTGGCTTTTCAGGATTGAGCATTTTGGTAGGGACTTTCTGAAGAGATGTTTGTCAAAAAATTCTATGTTAGTTTGGGGAATTTTTGTGTTGGTTCTAAGAAAACCCAAGACATTTTTAAAATTATATTTATCAATTTTAGGAGATAATATTTCATTATCCCTGATAATCTGAAAATATGTTTACTTTGCCTTCATATTTGAATAATATTTTGACTGTACATGGAAAATTTTCAGCTCAAAATACTTTTTATTTTAGAACTTTGAAGGTACTTCTCTGACGTTTTCTTGAATCTAGAGTTGCTGATGTAATGTGTGATATCAGTCTAGTTCTTGCTTTTTTAGTACATAATCTCTTCACCTTCCCTCTCAAAGCTTTTGCCATTTTTCTTTATCATTGGTGGTTTGAAATTATATGACAACGTATCCAGATGTGTGTCGTTATTCACCCATTCCCCCTGCCCTTCAATTTTAAGAGCAGTCTTTCTTCAGCTGTGCAAATTTATCTTATTATTTTGTTGATTATTTTCTCTCCTTTTGATAATTTATTTGGAAGTTAGATAGATGAAGGATAAATCTTCCTCCATGTAGTTTAACATTTTATACTATTTATTTGGAAATAATTTCAAACTTACAGGCACATTGCCTTAAATATTCTGATAATTTTTAGTTGTGTGTTCACCTTTGTATTTGTCACTGTGGACAGCCAGTGATTGCTGTTTCTGTTTCTGACAGCTTGGATTAGTTATTTTTGGGGAAGGGTAAGCCAATTTCCCGTATTCTGGTGATGAAGATTTCCTGTTCCTTCTAGATGTTGCCAGCCACCTAGGACCTTGCCTCTCAAAGCCAGGCATTCATGCTCACAACTCTTGCCAGAGACAGATGACTGTGTTGTGTATTGCTTGGCACAAGCAGTAGAAGGGGACAGTGTATGAGTTATCTATGACTGTAGTAACAACATCAGCAACTAAAAACCTCTCCAAAATTTAGTGGCTTAAAACAACAGCACATTTATTTAGCTGACAGTTCTGTGCTTCTGCTGGACAATTCTGGTCTGGGCTGTCTCGCTGATCTCTGTAGATCTTGTGCATGCAAATGGTTCTGTGTTTCTATAGTGTGGGTTGGCTGGGGGCTGACTGGTCTTAGATGACCTTACTTACCACTTCTCTCCTTGGTCTCAGGGTTCTAAATGCAACTAGAGAACAAGATTTTCAAGCCCTGCTTGCATCACATTTGCTAATGTCTCATGAAAAGCAAGTCAAATGGGGGAAATCCAGAGTGGGGAAATAGATTCCACTTCTTGATGGGAAGATCTGCAACATCACATTGCAAGGGCATGGGTGTGAGGAAGGGAAAATTTTGTGACCATTTTACCAATCTATTGCACAGTTGCTGAGCCTCCTGGCTTTGCTAAATATGGTTCTGCAGACAATAACTTGAACAGCTCCCCAGGTCCTCTCTCATCTCACACCAATTTTTGCCACTTCAGAACTTGGGGCACCTCTGGCATTATTCCCTCTCATTTCAGCCTCTGTCCTTTGTTTGGCCATGCTTTCTGCATATTTTTGAGTACGTCTACCTTCTGTTTTTTAGGGTTTCTTTGTAATTTCCAATATACTGAGGGTACTTGTTTTCATTCTGTAGATCTCATGGCTTTTTTCTTTTTTAAAAACAAAAATTTTAGAAAGTAATTCTAAGTATATTTTAGGTGGATATGGGAGCACGGAGATATTATTGGTCTGTCTTCTTATTTGTATTACTATTATAATCTTAAAAATATAAAGCATAGGTATAAAGTGATTTTATTGTAGATATTACACTATGAAAGTGTTCTGTTGGTTAAAAGGAGTTTTCTTTGGAAGAATAAAAGGGCAAAACTTGACTGTTTTAAAAAATTACCATATGCTATGGAGTTGATAATGAAAGATTTGATAATAATCAACATTTGAAGGCTTTCACCTTTAGTTGCTTTTACCCTTGCTACCTAAAGTAGATATACCAGGAACAAATTATTATTTCTACATTTTATTCACCAAACATAGCCACTGTGGTCTCCCTAGTCCTAAGCTTTAACATTAACAGACTCTCCATTGAACATTGAGCTTTTTCAATATAAAATTTCTTTGAGAGTAAAAAAAAATTGAATTTGTCTGGAAAACTGCTCTCGCCATTGAGGGCTTATGACAAAAAGTTCAGATTGTTTATTCACTTCACTGCATTCATAAATGGCTCTGTCACACAAATATGTTAGTTATTGAAACTATTTCCCAAGCATGGGCTTTTCCTGAAGAGTGTATGCTAGTCATTTTATTCGTTTCACTTGGTTTCCTAAGCCCAGAAGAGTGAGTGAGTGAATGGATGAGATAAGAATAACTGTGGAGAAGTGTCTGAATATGGAGTTCTTCTCCTCTCATCAGAATTTAAATATGCTCATCTGCTTATCTTTACAGGGGATCCTCTATCCATCTCAATCCTCCAGCAATTCCCTATCCTAGCTGACACAACAAGCATAAAGAAGCAGAAAATTTTTCTTTCTTTTTACTTATTTGTGTATGACTATCTATATATCTATCTAATCAACTACATCTACCTGGATTTATCTGAAATATGTCTATGACAGAGATAGAAAGGCCATAAGACATAAAACCTTCTATTAATTTATGACCCTATTAGCAAACTGCAGTTAGACAAGATGCCATCAATTTGAGTAAATGTGTTTTTTAATATTAAAATGTTTAATTATGAAAAATTTCAAACACACAAAGATATCTCTAAAATGAATAGAGGCTCATATATCTCTAACATATACCAAGTTCTCATATATGAGTCTAAAATTTGTTCATTACCTGTTTATTGATTCCACTACCAATGACTTACTGTTATAATCACTATAACTTTATTGCCTTGAAAACTGATAAGTTTCCACTCCCTTCTCCTCCTTCTTTTTCTTCTTCAAAATTGTCCTGGAATTTCTGGACTTTAATACTCCAAAGTAGACTCTAGTTTCAGCTTGTCAAATTCTTTGGGGATTTGATTAACATTGTATTGAATTTATACTTTTGAGGGAATTGCCACTTTTAAAATACTGAACATTCATATCAAAGATATATTCTTTTATTAGGGTGCTCTGTTATTTTTTTAAGTTAATGTTTTGGAATTTTCTTCATAAACACCTTGTACATCTCTATTACATTTATTCCTTGGTATCTTTATAGTTTTTGTTTCTATCATAAATGCTATTTTAGAAGTTAATTCTAAACACTTGTTACTGGCCAACAACTTACAATTTATCTTTGCATGTTGATCTTATAGTCAGCAACCTTGCTGACCTTTTTTTTTTTTTTTAGTAGTTTAAATACCTTGGCAGTACCCTTATACTTTCTATGTAGGCAATCATATTGTCACCAGATTTTCATGATTTTATTTCTTTTTTTCCAATATTTACATTTTTCATTTCTTTTTCTTGACTTTGTCTTATGTAGCCTCTCCAGATCACTGTGGAATAGAGGTGGTATTAGTGGGCTATGGAACAAGTTGCTGTATGGTATGTTATGGGAACACAGGCTCAGGCACAATAGAAACTTTCGACAAATGATCACTTTGTTACTTACACAGCACAAGGGTCCAAATGATCAGGGGAAGAGATCCATTGTGGCCAGTCTCCTGAGGAGGCCAACTGCCAGGGTCAGGGTCAGTGGACAGCATTTTCACATGCCCTCCTTCACGCCACAGAAGAGAGATGCCAATACTGTCCAAGAGTGGGTCTTCATACCTCAGGGGGAGTGGGCCTTGCCACCAAGCAATAAGCATGGATCAAGCAACTTTTGTGCAAAGTTCCTGCCCTGATAGCCCTGATAAGTGGCTGGGGCTGCTTATTCCTGGTTTTGGGTTGAAGGTATGAACAGGCCATTCCATTAGACCTAATGTCTCTCCCGGGCTGGGAAATGGAAACACAGTGAAACGTGCACACAAAGAAAAGGAGGGGGTAGGAGAGGACTGGGAGATGGCTGCTGAGGGTTTCTGTGACTTCCCCAGCTTGGGTATTCTTTCTTCCTTCCTAACATTACTTAGAAGCATCTAATATTGTTCCCTTTAATAAGATATTTGCTTTAGGCTTTTGGTAGGTACCTTTAATTTTGTATAAGAAGCTGCTTCTAGTACTAATTTACTAAGAGTTTTTGAAAAGAATTACAAAAGCATATTCATTTCATCAAATGATTTTTCTCCATCTAGTAAAATATGTTTTTTCCTCCCTTAATCCATTAAAGTGGTGAATTACATTGGTAGATTTTCTACATTAATCTATCCTTGCATTCTTGGAATAAATCCCAAATGGGTTATTTTATATTTATTTTTATACATTATTATTCAGTGAGCTAGTTTTTACTTGCAGTGTTTACATCTATTATCATAATTAAGAATGCCTAAACATTTTCTTTCTCCTATTTTATTTTTCTGATTTTAGAGTAGGTGATCGGCCTTTCAAAAATGAGTGTGGTATTTTTTCTGTCTTTTTATATTCTTTGCAATAATTTGCATAAGAGGGATTATCTCTTCTTTGATGGTTTAGTAGAATTTATCTATGAAACCATCTGTATTTGTGGATTTTATGGTTGTGTATATTTTGGTGTTTAGATATTTTTCTATCACTTTAATTTCTTTACTTATTTTAGGTCTATTCAGCTGCTTTTTTCTTACGCAATTTTTAAAATTATATTTTTGAAGAAAATTGTCCATTTAACCTAAATTTTAAAATTTATTGGCATAAAGTTATCATGATTTATTTGGTTAAAATTGCAGATTTAAAATCAAACATAAAATTTCAATTTGAATCTACTACCCCCAACTTCCTATTTTATTTTTATCACTGATAATTTTTTAAAACCATACAACATATTTTATTTTCTGTCCTTCCTCACCAAATTAAGCTCTTTTGTCATCATTTTTTCCCCAGGCAGTAGCTCTAGCACTTAAAAGAGTGTGGCATATAGTACATGGTCCATAAATATTTGCTGAATGAATGAATGGAATGAATTACAAAATAAATTTATTTCTATCTATTTCTATTCCTAATATTATTTGAAGCTTGTTTTTTCTTTATCAATTTGCCAGTAACTTATCTCCTTTGTTAGGATTTGTTCAGGGCCAGCCATTGGCTATGTGGATCCTTTCTTCTGTGTATATGTGTATATGAGTAGGTGTGTGCTTATGTTTTCTATTTTATTAATGATTTACCTTTACTATTTTATGCTTCTCAATTTGTTTGGGTTTATTTTGTGGGTTTTTTTTTGTAATTTCTTTGATTGAATTTGTAGATTATTAATTTTTAATCTTTCTTCTTTTCTAATTAATCCACTTAATATCTTAATTTTATCTTTTAGTGTGTTTAGCTGCATATTACAAATTTTGAGATATGGCAGTTTCACTTATTTTATTTCTAAATATTTTCTAATTTGATTTAGGATTTCTACTTTGATTTATGAGTCAAAAGTGTGTTTTCTAATTTATAAATTTTAAAGTATTTTAAACTATTTAAAAATTGATTTATAGTTGTTTTGCATTGCTGTCAGAGAATGTGGTATCCATGATATTTATTCTTTGCTATTTTTGAGCCTTTTAAAAATACATAGTTTTTGGTTAATTTTTATAAAGGCTCTATGTACATTTTGGATGCAGAGTTATACGTGTATGTATGCCCATAAGAGCAAATCTGCTACTGTTATGTTCTTCTTTTCTCTACTAACATTTTGTCTGCTGGAACTGAAAATTGCTGAACATGGCGTTTTCAAATCTCTGGTTACACTTTTCCTTCTATCATTATATAGTAATCCTCTTAACCTTGGATAACCTTTTTTTCTTTAAGAATTATTTTATCAGATATTAGTTTAGCTGCCTGAGATTTCTTTTGGTTATTATTTTCTTGGTGTGATAGACCTGCATTGTTTTCACCAATATTTGGGTCTCCTCCTGTTTCATATACACACAGCAGACTGTACTACTTAGCTCCTGGCTTATATAGAGCAATATGATCAATTTTGGCCAATAGGCTATAGGAAGAAGTGGAATGTCTTACTTCACAGCTGATACACAGAGGAGCTGGCATGTACCCTTATCATTGTCTTCTTCCCTATTGTGTTGACCAATGAGACTGCATTCTCCAGATGGTAAAGCTACAGGATAGTGGAGCCTCCCTTAGCAGGGGCCACTGAGACACCATATAGACTTTGTTGCCTTGGAGAGTCACCTAGACTTGTAGTAGACTTTGTTAGTGATAAATAAACCTCTGAGATTTGGGGGTTGTCACTGCAGCATAACTTAGTCTATGTTGTCTGATACACCTACTATTTTTTCTATTTTATTTTTGAACTCTTTATGTTGTGTTTTGGGTGTAAATCTTTTTTTTTTTTTTT
>JAQZBX010007309.1:0-50976 GCA_029593785.1 Cabassous unicinctus | reverse complement strand
AAATAATAACAATTGACTCATTTCATTTCAGTTTCAGAAAGCAGATAATTATTTTTCTTTCTTAAAATTTAGTAATAGTAAATCTGTGCTTTTTTAAAATTTATGCTTTCTCTTTCTATCTTTAGGGTATTGGTCAATTTATTTTATATTATGTAATCTATTAATAGAGTGTCATTTTATTTCCTATTCAGTTATTTTTAAAGGATGATAGAACCCTTCATATCTAATATTTGCTATATGAAAAGAGTTTGGATTCTATTTGTCTTTTTTAAAAAAATCGTGTAAGTACTGATAAAATCCCTTTCTCAATTCTCAACTACGGGGCCCTTGGACACCCTATAGTACAGTTGGATAGCAGAATTTCAATGCTTAATAAAACTTTATCTAGTTTAGCGCCTGCTGGTGAACTTCCTCTCTCTCTCTCTCTCTCTCTGTGTGTGTGTGTGTCTCTCTGTCTCTCTCACTGTAATTCAGAGAAACAGGTCTTTGACAATTTAAAGCTTTTAATGCCAGTTTTCTATGTTAGTATGCAATACGTTATTGCCCCTCCTTTTCCTTCTCTGACTGGGCAGCATAAATATTAAGTCCTTGAAATAACATAAAAATAGAAGTCTTGATTTGGGAACTCCAGGGAAATAATTCTAGACTTTAAGAAAGCTGTTTTATATATCTGGGTGGGGGAGGGGGTCTTCCCTCCTTTAGTGTGTGTAGTGGGAAAGGTTATCTTCATCTTTGTTATGCATTCCCCACATTCTAACAATTCATTAATTAATATCACAATCATTCTCTATTCTTTATTCATCATTAAGAGTGTTCGGTGACAAAGTGAAAGCAAGACAGAAGCAGTCAATCTAGCTAAATATCTTCATACTGTAGTCTTCAAAATGACTGCTGTGCATCTTAACTTTTTTCTTTAATTCTCACCAATAGCTATGCATTCAGTCCAAAACTGATGTGAAAATATATACACAAACACAAACTCACATATACATTCACTTTACTCTTGCTCTAACAGTATTTATTTACCTGTTGTCAACATAAAGGGAGAACTATTGAAGGGAACATAAAGTTGGTTAAAATAGTTTCTGCTTTCTAATAGGCAGTATTTGTGTTCATGGGATGGGATGAAGGGCTGATAAGATTCAAGAATTGCCTAACAAGATACAGTATAATATGTACAAAATAATAACTGTTAAAGGGGTTAAAAGGAAAGGGTTATTTCAGGTATTTGGGTGATGAGATTTGGCTGCACGAGAAAAGTTTGGGGTTTCCATTACATTATGTATACTATGTGCATGTGTGTGTGTTTTATTACTTATTGAACTATTTGCTTGTAACATTGTCATTTTTATTGAGCTATAGTTTACATGCAAAAATCTTGAATCCATAAATTTTACAGTCTGATCATGAATTTTGACAATTTCATGTACCTGTGAAAATATTTCCTCAATCAAGACACTGAACATTTCCATTACCCCCAAAAGATTCCTTATGCCCTTTTGCAGTACTTTCTTCCCTCCCAATTGCTTCCAATGCAATACAACCATTGATCTGTTTTCTAGTTTCTAGCCATTTCTAGAAAAATGTCTAGTTGCATGTTTCTTTTCAAACATTTTATGTAAGTGGGATTGTACATTTTATATTATTTTCTGTCTAGCTTCTTGTAATCAGAATAATCATTCTGAGATTCATGCATGTGGTTACATGTATTAATAGATCATTCTATTTATTGTAGATAAGGTATTATACATGCACATATAATTTTTCAAGTTACATTATTACATACATTTATTATAATCTATTTATTTCTATAGGTTTAAAATATGAAGCATGTAGGCAGCATTTCTGGCTCTTGCATTTTTACCCATTATATTAATCTCTGGCTTTTAATTGGATTACCTAGACTGTTACCATAAATATCAATATGGTTGGATTTAGAACTACTTTTATTATTTTACCTCGTATTCCCATGTATTATTTTGTTTCTCAGTTTTCCTTTTTTTTGCTTTCTTCTGGGTTATTGGAATAATAATTGGGATTTTAACTCTAACCCTTTGTATGTGTTTACTGGTTGCTCTAGGAATTGCAATATATATCAATGGCATTTCACAGTCTACTTTAGCTAATATTATGCTACTTTATGTGAAATATGGAAACTTTTGACTATATAAGCTCTTTTATTCCTGTCTCTCATCATCCTTTATTCCAGAGTTAGCATATGAATTGGGTCTATATACATGATTACTCCATAGGTCAGGATTATGAGTATTGTGTTAAACAGTGATATGTATTTTAAGACGTGAAAAAATAGGTTTTCATATATATATGCAAATATTTACTATTTCTGTTGCTCGTCATTCCTTTCTGAAAATATGAGTCTTTTTCTGGCATCATTTATCTTTATTCTGAAGAACTTGTTTCTGCCTGTCTTTTAGTATAAGTCTAGTGGCAAACACATTTACGTAATTTCCTTCATCTGCAAAATATTTTATTTGTATTTACACTTAAAGAATATATTTCCTAGATATCAAATCATGGCTAGAGGTTTTTGTTTTTATTTTTTTTCTTTAAGCATTTGAAACATGTTGTTCAACTGTCTTCTAGTTTTTATTATTCCTCCTGAAAAAATCTGTGGAAAATCAAATTGTTGCTTCACTTTACAAATGCAGCAAAATTCTCTAGGTGTTTTAAAGAATTTTTCTTTTTCAACAGTTTTACTATGATGTGTTAATGCATGGCTTTCTTTGTGTAATTACTTGCTTAGGGTTTGCTCAACTTTTTGAATCTGTAATTTTATGTCTATTATTTCTCCCAATATTTTTCTGACCATTCTCACTCCGCTCTTTCAGAAAATTCAAATGATCTGTATATTGGACAATTTCTTATTGTTGTACAGTCCCTAAGGCATAATTCTTAACTGTATCTTGTTTTCCCCTCTTCTTAAAATTGGATAATTTTAATTGATTTGTCTTCAAGTTCACTAATTCTTTATTCTGACATCTGTTTTCTGTTAAGCTCATATGATGGTTTAATTTTTTCAGTGCTAATAATTCATTTCATATGTACATATGCACATGTATTTTCCATATCTCTGAGGTCACCCATATCTTCATTCATTGTATATCTTCTTTTAACAAAGTGAGAATAGTTATGGTAGCTGCTGTAATGTCCAAGACTGAAAATTCCATCATCTGGGTCATTTTAAGCCTGAATTTGTTGATTGTCTCTTCCCTTAAGAAATATTAACATTTTCCTGGTTCTCTATATGTTGATTATTTTAGATTATGTTGAATAATATATTGTGGAGATTGAGATTCTAGTATAGTCCTCCAAATAATGTTGATGTTTATGTTTTTGCAGGCTATTAACTTCATTTGACTCAAACTGTAGATTGTGTTATATCTGCAATGTGCGGTATCTCAGATGTCAACTCAGACTACTTTTCATGTATTTCACACATACATGGGTCAGTGTCAGCCAGAAATTTGGAAAAAGTTTATGTGCAGAATTCAACATTCCCCTCTCTGGCACTCTCCTTTCCAGGCTACCTCCCTCACTCTCAGGTGGCCTAGGTTTCCCCAGGCTCTTTCCCTACTTCCTCTGGACAGAAAGATAGCAGGCTTTCTATTGCAGTTTTACCTGCTCTTTGCTGTAGCTGCCATGACTGTGACTTCCTCCCGGGTAAGGCCACAATAATGGGAAATTCATTTCATGATGGTAATTTGCTCCAAGTTTTGAGTCACCTCAAAAATCTGCCTGTTTTTGATTACTTTATAGAACTATCCAGTAAACTGTTGATTTTTTCAATTTGTCCAAACTTTATAGTTGTTATTTATGAATTTGATTGTTTGTTAGAAGCCTATTCCTCTAGACCAGCAGCAGAATACCTGGATTTACAGAATTTTGATGTAATGTTATGGCTTTGTGATGTGTTCTGCATTAGACAAAAACAAAACAAAACAAAACAAAAAATCCCAGCAAAACAAAGAAATGGAATTTTAAAATTTATTTTAAAATTTATTTTAAAATGTATTGAACACTGTATTGATTGTGTCTTTCATCAGTATAAGATATGTTAAACACTGTATTGATTGTGTCTTTCATCAGTATAAGATATGTTATCTTTTATGAAAGACAATGAAAACATATTTTTATTTTTGTATTTTGTTTATTATTATTTTATATTTTTATTATTTTTATTCGTTTATTTTTGGCTTTGTTTTGGGGGAGGTTTTGGATTGCAGAAGAGTTGTAACTGTGACAAAGGAGTATCACTGGTGTGGGGTGCCCGTGATGGGGGAATGTGTGGGGAGGGGTGCACCTGGTGCATGCCTCTGTGGAATATGAATATGTTCAAGTGGTCATGGCACATTGTCTCAGTGGGTGGAGACCCACACAATACTGAAAGAACATTGAATTCCCCTCCTGGAAAGTCCTGCTATATCCTCTAATAAAGTGGCAAGAATGCTAGAGTACAAGGGCAGTGCCTAGCGAAGGAGGACAATCATTACACCAGATCCTTGACAATGATGGTTGTACTTATAAACCTTTATCTTGTGAAAATGAAACTTAGCTTAATATTATATATTGCCTAACCTCCTTGTTGCTCAAATGTGATCTCTCTAAGCCAAACTCAGGATATAAACACACTACTTTCCCCCTGATGTGGGACATGACTCCCGGGAAAGAGCATCCCAGGCACTGAGGGATTATTGCTAAGTGCCAACTAGCAATGCATTTGGAAAAAGACCTAGAACAAAAGGGGGAAATATTAAATATGAATGAGTTTTTATGGCTAAGTAATTTCAAAGTGAGTCGGGAGGTCATTTCAGAGGTTACGCTTATGCACATCTCAGGAGGATCTCATTGAATGCCACAGTAAACAGTGCCTCAAACAGGTTACTCCTGAGGGCTTCTGAGACATCTAGACACTATAGGGAGGCAGACAATCTCAGAAATTCAGCACCCTGTCAGTGGGCCTTACCTTAGAATATATGTTCCCTAATGTAAGAGAGTGAGACTCATTTATAATTTTCTTATACGTGGCTTGTCTGACCCTTTTATTTGAACCTATAATTAGCACTATAATCATTAAATATATGTCCCAGAGATGTAAATCTTTGGCCTATTCATATGCCGGTTGAGCCCTAAATCTCAGCAGAGTTGCAACATCCACTCTCCAGTTCATTGGACTTGCCCAGTACAACTAAAAAAATGATGATGATAGACAACGCCCATCCCCTGAAACAGCAAGCAAGACAGTTCCATCCCTCTGCCTTATGGGATCTAAGCCCCCTCTCAATCAGAAACAGAGTGGGCATCACCATCCCAAAATCCTCAAGATTGAGAGATAAACAAACATAAAGGAGGATTGCAACTATGGACTAAATTAGACTTATTACCGTTCTAACAATGAAAGAACTTGTGGTCACCAGAGGTTGTGAGGAGAGGGAGAGAGAAGAATAGGTATAACATGGGGCATTTTTGGGACATTGGAATTGTTCTGAATGACATTGCAATGATGGATACAGGACATTGTGTATTTTGTCAAAACCTATAAAAATGTACAGTGCAAAGTGTAAAGTATATTGTAAACTCTTGACCATGGTTAGTAGCAATTCTTCAATATGTGTTCATCAATTGTAACATGTGTTGTTAATGGGGAAAGATATAGTTAATTGGAAAAAGTTTGGGGGGAGGAGGAGGTGGGGTATATGGAAATTCCCCTATATTGTTGATGTATCATTTATGTATTCTAAGTCTTCTTTAAAAATAAAATAAAAGGAAAATTAAAGTATTTAAAAAACTATATTGAGAAATTTTCCCAAGGACAATGGCATGATTAGAATTATTTTAAAGATTGTACTAGCAGTCATGGGTAGGACTGATTGATTTAAAGATAGGCAGGTATCAGAAAATCTAGGTACCACTAACCCAATAGGTCTGAAGAGAAAGAAGAGTCTGGCTGGATTGAAAGGAAATAGAAATAAAGTGGGGAAATGACTGAGTAAGACATGGTAGATATGGGAGTATTATATCTGTCCAATGGAATTATTGTCGTTCAGGAAGCTAATACAAATCTTAATTGACATTTATATGTAGAATCTTTATAAAGTAACACCTGACTGGATTAGTATGGGAGAAGGAGGTGTCAGATACTATTTTCATATTATGGGCTGAATCAGAGCAAATAGCGGCAAAGACATTAGCTAACAAATGAGAAGCAGAAGATAGAACTAATTTATTTTAAAACTGTATTTTTGCCCTATAAAATGTGGCCCTTCCAAATTAAGTTATTTAAGAATGCCATGGCCTTTCATGCTTTCCTCCTTTAGAGTTAAAGCTGTTTTTAAGGTTGGCACAATGATAGACTAATCTTTATGGTCCTTGAACAATAATATAAATAAAAATATTAAATAACATTTAATTGTAGTATCTATTAAGACTATCTGTGCTCCATTATTTTTCATAGTTCTTTAACAATAATTGTATATACTTCATTATTTTTATTGATTAAAATACTATAAACCAAGTATTTAACAAAACCTTAATCAAAATATTCATGCAATTTTTCCTTTGAATGAAAGTAGTTATTAGAACAAGATATTTAAAAACAAATCAAGAGTCCTAACTATCATGTTGTCCAGTACAAATACCTCATGGGGTCATATAACTTGAATAAAAATTGGGGGAAGTGGATGTGGCTCAAGCACTTGGGCTCCTGTCTACCATATAGGAGGTCCAGGGTTTGATTCCTGGGGCCTCCTGGGGAAAGCAAGCTGGTCTGCACAGCGGGCTGGCCCCCGCAGAATGCTGGCCCATGCAGGAGTGCTGGCCCGTGTGAAGAGTTGGTGCAGCAAGATGACACAACAGAAACAGACACAGAGGAGAAACAATGAGAGAAGCAGCAGACCAGGGAGCTGAGGCGGCACAAGAGATTGAGTGCCTCTCTCCCACTCTGGAAGGTCCCAGGACTGGTTCCTGGTGCCACCTAAAGAGAAAACAAGCAGACACAGAAGAACACACTGCAAATGGACAGGGAGCAGACAATGAGGGGGAAGGGGGAGACAAATAAATAAATAAATCTTTTTTAAAAATTGGTAGGAAATATATTAGCAAATAATATATTTTCATGCCAATATCAAGGATAACACTTTATCATTTAAAATTTGTATGTTATAAAGGAGTTACAAATCAATATTCTTTTGCTGCTCTTAGCTTTCCAATTCATAAAGGTTATGAATTGTTTACCAAGTTTTGCATGTCTAAACTCAGGAAATCTTACCCCTTTTCCTCCTCAGCACCAAAGAACTTTTTTGGCTCTAGATTCAAATATGTTCTTTCTCAAGGAAAGGCTGTGATATAGACACAAAATACTCATTGTTCATGTAGAATCCCCTTTTACTCTTTTTTTACTTTGAATACTGTTCTATGTGAAAAATATGGCATAATTGTGGATTTAATATAAAATATCTTCTTACTTTCTAACTCCTATAACTAGAGAGAAAGTGAGCATCACAGCCTACATGTGCTCTTAACTACATAATTATTACTATAACTAGGATATAAACACGTTCAATTATTCTGTCGTCTTTGAAACTCTGTCAATGAAATAGGCTTTTTATTCTTCTCTTAAGACATTATTTCAACTAAGAGCATCTATAATAGGCTTAAGATATTTTCCCAGCACTGCATGAGACTTTAATGTTAATATGGATTTGGGGTTGTGCCTTGATATTACTTAACATATATAAAGTATATTGAAAAAAATAAATAAAGTATATTGATGTCTTGAGAAGTGTTGATTTGAATTTAGATTTTGCCAGGATTTAGAGCATAATCACTGAGATAATTTTAAATTAAAAAGCAATATATTAGTTAATATGTTATTATGTAAATAAGGCACAATAGAGAATTTGTCTTTAAACTGCCACTATTTGAGATACAGTAAATATATTTTATCTTCTCATCTGCCATCAAGTTTGCGTTTCAAAAACTCCTCAAATGCAGTATAACTCAGCTCTAGGACATACCTCCCCAGACAGTGTTGGGAATCATTTATTTCCAAATTAGCAGCCATAACAAAAAATTCTTCCAATATTGTGGGGTTGTTTTTTTTTGTTTGTTTTGTTTTGTACTGTGATTCATATTTCCCTCAAATTATTAAGATTCACAGACCTATCTCATACTACAACATTTCTTTTTCTATACCTCTAATTCAGTTCCTCCTTCCTTTTTTAATTGAGTATAATTATCTCTAATTTTAAAAATTAGTTTAATTATAAACTGCTCTATAATTTTGATATTCATCCTTTCTTTGTAGTTTTATTTTTCTCAAAATAAAGACACTTTCATTTAAGTCAACAAGGAAATTTATGGCCAAAGACTTTTGGTACACTGTAACTAGTGGCTATGTTTGTCATGATTCTCTTCCTACTTATATTTGCCTTAACACTTAATTACCTTCAACACATTTTCTTAATTCTATGTTAGTTATTTAAAAAAATCATAAAACTACCCTAATCTTATTTCCTTGAGGAATATTGAAGTCAAAGCTTAAATTTCCCAACTAAAGGAATAAATATAAACATCCTATATAAAAGAGACATATTGCATTTTAAACAATTAAATCTGTTTTTATTTAGACATCCAGGCTTGGACTTGGACAGGGCTACTACAAAGATCATATATTGTTCAGAAATTTCTAAACCATTTCAGTTTATGGTGCTCTTAATATCTCAATAGAGTTTTCACAGTTGCCCTGGGCCAAAGGAACTATCTAAGATGTCAATTTTTCATGTAGTTGTGTCCATAGACCTAGATGATATTCGTTCCTGTGATGTATAACAGATATGGCTGTTTCCATCGAAAATGTAAATATACCATGTTATCCCTATGAGTTTGCTTAGACCCTCAGGCCCCTCAGTGGATAGTTTATGAACCACAGTTCTAGCCTCCCCAGCTTTTTTTTTTTTTTATATGTAGCTTGAGCACCAAATATATATCAGGCATTATAATAGACAAATAAAAAAAGCAAGGCTTAATAGAAATTAAGTGATTAATCAAGGTCACAGAAATCATCAGATATGTTGGGAAAATAAGGCTCTTAATATCCAGGCCAAAGAAATTTTTGTTTTATCAATAAATATAATCATTGTGATTACTCTTCGTTTATGATTCTTAAAAATCAATTGGTGATTAAATATAGAGGGCTCTATATTTTAAGTATTTATATTTTCATTCAATTTAAGCTTTCAACTTGACATTTTAAAGAAACAACTTCATATAGTGATGGTACATGCATGGAATTGCATCCATTATTTATGGGATCCCATTTATTTATTTTGCAAGGGACACATTTCTGCTTGCTGACACATTTTCAGTAATCCACTTATAAATATTGTTGAGGTTTTTCAAGTTATAGCTTTTATGCTTTGAACTGACCTCATTTAACCCCTTCTTTTACAGCAAGAATCATTTCTTTAAAGCTGTTTGCCTTAGAGTTAAGGAAGGACTACTTAGTGAAGTAGTCCTTCTAGAATGTTTATTCTTCTTATTTAACACATAAAATAATATAATTTGTATGCAATTTAAATTTATATATTTTTGTTTCTTTGAATTTTCCTTCTCTTTAAATGTATTAAAATTATATTTTTCAAGAATGATATTTTCCATGCCTCTTGCTTTCTTCTTCATCTTAATGACTGCATTTTGGTTCATTTTGTATTTGTTTTGTTTTCTTTGTTGTCAAACTCTGTAAATTGACTTAGACATCCTATTAATAGCCTCCTGCCCAGTTCTCACTTAGCTTTTATGTTTGATGTAGTCCCATCTGCTGTTGATCAACCTTCCCTGGCAGTGATGAAACTGTTTGGCTGCTTTCGACAACTTTTTGTTCCATCAGCTTTTCTCCTGCAGCAATACAAAAGCCTCCAAGGAGAAATACTCAAAAACACAGAGTTAATAAGACAGTATAGTGCTGAAAATATCACAGGAATAGAAGTCCAGATACCTCATTGATTTTTCTAGACTGTCCGCAAACTATTTATAATATTCTGGGTCTAAACCTCTGTACATCACTGCCCTAACTGTAGTCTAAAGTGGTTGGACAATTTGATCTTTAAGGGATCCTTATTACTTTTAATAATTTCTGATTGGAAGGTTTATGATATTGTAGAAAATTGGAGCAGGGCACGAGAAGAAACTGGTAATACTACAAGTGTTCTGTCAAATCTACCTACCTTAAGTAACAACAGCATATGCTAAGGTTAACATACTCTTAATATGTATGGTGAACTACTTTTATTATAATTTTGCGATAAGATTTTACATATGAAACTTTCCTGTGGACTCATTTGAATGGTCCTAAAAATATTTACTACCAAAAGATAAGGCTTGGAGGCAGGGTCTGACTGTGACTTGAATTATTTAAACAGTCACCTATTTCTAACCCATTTGTCCCACTATTTAACTTGTGTATTTTTCAAAAAAGAACTTTGTTGGAATCTTCTTCCCATGTAAATAGCTCCAGCAACAGTGCTACCTGTTACTAAAAGGCTGTGCAGCAAAGTGATTGCAAGACCTTAAATATGGGACTCCAGCCATTTATTCCTAACCAAATTGACTTGACTATTGGTGTACTACTGCGTCCTGGATATGTGTTCCAGTGCCTCCAGACCCACGTCCAGCACAGAAATGTTAACTTAACATATTAGAGTTTTCCAGAGAAACGGAACTCTCTGTCTCTGTCTCTGTCTCTGTCTCTCTCTCTCTCTCTCTCTCTCTCTCTCACACACACACACACACACACACACAGACAGAGAGAGAGAGAGAGAGAGAGAGAGAGAGATTTTAGGATTTGGCTCCCGTGATGGTAGAGATTGGCAAGTCTAAATTCTGTAGGGCAGGCCACAATTTGGAAACTTGATGTGGGTGACGTTGGATTCTTCAGAAGAAGCTGTCTGTCTGAAGTAGAAATAGAAATTCTTCGTTCTCACTACTAAAATCTTCATTTCTCCTTAAAAGGCCTCCAACTGATTGGACAAGACTTCTCTCATTGCTGAAAGCTGTTTCCTTATTGCTTGTGGATGTAATCAGCCATCGATGCAATCAACTGAATAATGATTTAAATCTATCTAAAAAATACCCTTGCAGTAACAATCAGGCTGGTGCTTTTGACCAAACAACTAAAGACCATAACCTAGCCAAGTAGACACATGAAATTAAGCATCATAATTATGTTAGGCACCACTCCAAAAAATGTGAAATTTCTTTATAGTCTAACTTGCACCCCAAAATGATAAAGTGAAAAAGAATGCCTTATTTAATTTATTTGCAGATACATAAAATAATATTTATTTGACATCCATTGAAGGTACTGCATCTCATATGAACCCTGAAAATCAACAATATTATCAAAAATTGATTTAGCATCCATATTTGTCATGGCAAAGATGCATAGTATGGAGCATTACTTTTCAGGAATATTTTTCCCTTTCTGCTTAAGGCTAGAGGTAATCAATGCATGTAAATTTACAACTCTGATATTTGTATATTTCACATTTTATTTTGCTAGCATTTTCAAACTTCCTGCTACATTTAAGCGATAATTTTCCAACCCTAGGATATAAATCAATGTATTCAACCTGAAGAGTTCATCCTCAAATCTTTAAAACATGCTCAATGCACGGAACACATGGTTAGCATGCTTCTCCCAGCTCTCCCAAAGGGTCCTGCTCTCATATCCAGGAATTCCTGTTCAAAATCTCTCATTGACATACGTCTTATACTAAAACTACTCCTTTTCCATTTTATTTACTAAGACTTTGTATGTGTGCAAATGTGTATGTGTGGCTGTGTGTGTGTAAATCAAGACAATTCTTTTACTATATGAAAACATTAGGATATATTAAAATTCAGATGAATTTTTAATTAGAAAAAGTTTTAATATATAATTATCTATATTTCATTCTCTGTCTCTCTCTCTGACGCTATTGTTCTGTAGTGTAAATAGTTCGAGTACTACTTATGGTTAGAAGGGGAGAAAAAGAATGATAGTTCTCACACTCACACACACACACACACACACATCTTCAGCTTACCTGGATGTGAAATACAAAGGCAGTGGGATGAGAAAGACCATGAAATGAATTAAAGCTCATCTGCCAAAGTGGATGACAAAGAAAATTAAAGGAATATAATAGTAGTTTTCTTCCCCTTCCCTTCACAACTAAAAGGTACATTGTTCTTCCTATATTGGTTAAAACGATAAGAAATGAGAACGTGTGTTTGTAGAAGAGAGAATTAATGCTCAGAGAGGATATTCAATTTGTTAAGCAAGTAATTGTCACAGCAAAAATCCAAATACAGTTTTCATTTTTGATAAGACAATGCTGTAATTAATAATAATAATGGGAATAACAATATTATTATCTAATATTTTAGGGCTCACTGTAATCCAGCCTATGTAGCCCATTAAATTTGATATTTTTATTCAAGAAATCTTAGCTCCAAGACTTTTTCTTTCCTCCACCAATATGGTTTAATCTATTTCAACTTTTAAAGAATTCATTAAAGGATGTACTTCTGTTTTTACAAAAGGATACAGATTTGTGAAAGAAAGAAGAAAAGAAAGATAATGAATTTATATGCAATTCAAACTTATATTAACATTTTCATTTTCATTGTCTTTTCCTTCTCTTTAAGTGTAGTGAAGTTCTATTATTTGAAAATGATTTTTCCATGCCTTTCATTCTCTTTCTAATCTCAATGATTGCATTTTGATCTTTTATTGTTCATTAGCACTTTCTGCAAGAAGGTAAATTGAGGATGTCAGGAAATTTAAAAGTTCGAATAAGAAAAGCTTGTTTACTCTCAGGACTGGCATTCAATTTGGACTATGGGTGTGATTTGACAGTGCATTGTTATATCAATACACTGTGTGAAGTATTAGTTTTGAACTTCCTGAACACCAAGTAACATAGGATGTTTCCCTCAGGTTATTCTCTACATCCATAGGATAGGCATGTTGATTTCTCTGAAACAGTATTTTTTCATGTATATTCAACATATCTCAAGTAAAATTTGGACTATATTGTACATAGACATAAAATTGAAAATCAATTTTAGTAAATCATTAGATATAACATATCACTATATTTGGGGAGGAAGAATGAATAGTGTTAGAAATCATTCAAGTTAGCATAGTCAGTCTTATTGCTATGGAGGCATTTATTGAAGTTAGAATAGTACAGATTTTTTCAGTGTGCATAAAAAAATTTTAAAAATTACTGCCAAAATGTGAATCAGTTATTTTAATCCACAATCCAAAAAGGTCTGAGCACCTGAGCATAATACATGTACAAGTATTATGTTATCTAACTTTATCTAAGTTATTTGTTAGTAGGATTTGATACAGCTGCAAGTATTTCTGTTTAATTTAATCTAGTATGAAAACTTATACTGAGCAAGCCCTCCATTGAGTTTGTAAGCTATAATTGCATTTTATCTTTCATGTTCATCCAACTGTCAGCTGAGCAAAGAAAAACAATTTCTTTTTAAAGATTTGTGACAAGCAGTTCAAGTTGCAATCTGCGGTAGTACTACAAAATCTTCCAATAATTCAAAAGCTGAAAATAGCTTAAGAAATGTTATCCTTGGTATATTTATGTCTTTGGCAAAGACTGTTCATTTAATATAATTACCTATTCTTCACATTTTTACATGGAAAAGGACATGTCAGTCTCCAAATTATTGTCTCTGGGCAGTAAACTCTACATTCCAGGAAGTAGATCTATTTTAAAGTACTAGAGAAGAATATGAGAGCAACATGAGGCCAAGGGTCATCACCCCTTTGCTCTAGTTGTTGTCAAGTATGAAGTCAGCGAGATTGGCTAGTTAATTGGCTAATGTGGTTCTGAAAACACTCCGTTGTCAGAGTTAGATTTTCTTATTCAAAATATAAAGGTTGTCTATAAACGATGGAATTTATGAAAGGGAATATAGCAGTAATTTAACTGTAGAGCACACACAATTAAAGTATATTTTCAAATGCAAATGGAGTAATTGAGAAAGATATGTTTAATCATATAATTAATTTGTCTATTTAGTGAGAATTTTTCATAGCAAAATTCAAAAGTAGATGAAGTAGACTGTGTTATTAAGGTTGCAAAGGGTGAAAACCTAACTTAAAATAATTTAAACAAAAAGGATGGAAAAGTGTTACTAGGAAAATATCAACTTGAACTAATGAAACTCAATTGATAACACATACACACAGATGAACACATATTCTAGAAATAGGGCATCTTCCTCATCAATCCTCAGGCTGCAAAGCCTTTCCTCTGTGTCTGGGCAAAGAACTGCTGACTAACTCCCTCAAAGAAGGGTGGAGGTTTCTCCCAGGGATGTTTGTTCCCAGACATTTGGACAGTCTAGGTTGTTTGCTATGATATATATTTCTTTGCTTTTTGAAACATAAAGGCATATTGAGTGAGTTAGATTTTCTCTACTTTGTCAGTTGGATCCTTTATATTAGAAATGTGTGAAGTTTGCAGATCTTCCTTATGCCAGTGTGTGTAAGAGAGACTATATTATCCATCATCCTTTGCTTCTAGGACTTCTTTTTGTCACTTTTCCCCACTATTACACGTTCTGCAAAGAATGATCTGTGCCACTGACAGTCCTCTCCAATACACCTAATTAAAGTTAGGTGTACTGTCTTAGGTGTATTGTCATCAAATGACTAGAAAGAAAGAACTTAAGGGAGTTAAGAGTAAGGATCTGATCGTGGAGGTGCTGGAGGAGCAGGGAGTGCTGAAAGAGTAGAGGCAAGGGTTGAGAACAGCTTCTAGCTGGATCAGAAACAAGTTCCTGAGCATTTAGGGAAAGGAGAGGGATTATTATTGTTGAGGTTGTTGTTTTCAACAATTATTCTGGATTTAAAGACAGATGATGGATTTGGTTACAGCTTTTTGCTACCTTAATTGGGGCCCACTCTATTTGGTTTTGATTTAGAGAATGTTGATTGCTTCCCCTAGGACTCTTTTTCTCTAATCAACATTATTAACATACTTTTAATGAAACTTCATTCCTCCCTAGATGTTAATGATCAGTTCTGCATTTTAGAATTATCATGAAATATTTATTTCATATCATTGTACCTCGGGAAAAATATTCAGTTAAAAAGCAGTCCTATTTTCACTTCGCTTCTTGAATGAGTTAGAATTCCCAATTTCTCTTCACTAAATCTGTCTGAACTTTTTGGAAAACCCTCTATTTCTCTGAACAATTTAGTGTTATAGGCAAAAACTTAGAAATACCTAAGAAATTATCCTCCTAATTATTAAAGAAAATACAAAGTAACATTCATTTTATCCCTTATTCCTAAGAAATCCTAGTGTGTCAATTTGCAAAACTATTTATTATATGATTTCAGACTAATAATCTCAAAGAATTTAGGAAAAATATATATCTTGTCCTCAGTTTTTCAGTGTTATAGGGAATACACATTTTATTGTGAATATTCTTTAGCACAAAAACTGAAGGTAACAAAATCATGAAATTATATTTTACCAAACATATTTATAATTGAAATAAAAATTAAGAATTAGTTAAAGAACTGGGGAATAAATTCAGAGATGAACAGAACACAGCTATCACCCTTGAAGAAATCATTTTAGAGTGCATAATAAAGAAAACATCTTCATATTTGCATTTTCATCTGATAAATGCAATAGTAGAGATTAAAAAATAAAGTGTGGTAAAAGGCTTACTCTAGTAGATTTCCATAGGACTCATTGGAATAGGTCTTGGAGGTTGAATAGATTTTTTTCCTAAACTTAGATTTAGCTAAGTGAATTTCCAGCAGAGGGCACAGCTTATATAAAGGTCTGTATGTTAAAAACACCATTTCACACTTAAGGAAAGCTATCTAGCATCTGGATCATAGTATACATGATGAAATTAAACCTGGATAGCTGGACTGAAACTTAAGAGTCAAAGGAATCCCAAGCTCCTCTGAGGAGTTTGGACTTTGCAATTTGGACTTAAGCAAAGGGGAACCATGGAATGTATTAAACAATGGAATAATATCAACAAATCTGAATTTTTGATAGCTAAAGGTTAAAATCTGGATTAGAGATTCTGTTTACAATAGCAACTAATAGAATCAGATATCTAGGAAAAAACTTAACTAGAGATGTGAAGGACTTGTACACAGAAAACTGCATGGTATTGCTAAAGGAAATCAAAGAATAAGTAAATGGAAGAATATTCCAAGTTTATATATTAGAAGACTATATATCATTAAGATGTCTATTTCACCCAAATTAACAGATTCAACACAATTCCAAAACAACTTCTAACAGCATTTTTTACTGAATTGGAAAAGCCAATTACCAAATTTATTAGGAAGGGTAAGGAGCCCCAAATAGTAAAAAACTTCTTGAAAAAGAAAACCAAAATTGGAGCAATCACACTGCCTGACTTTAAAGCATACTACAAAGCAACAGTGGTCAAAACTGCATTGTATTGTCGTAAGGATAGATACATTGATCAATGGAACTGAATTGAAAGTTCAGATATAGACCGGTGTGTATACAGCCAACTGATATTCAACAAGGCCACCAAGCCCACTCAACTGGGACAGAATGGCCTCTTTAACAAATGGTACTGGGAGAACTGGATATTCATATCCAAAGGAATGAAAGAGGATTGCCATCTCACAGCTAATACAAAAATTAACTCAAGATGGATCACAGACCTACATATAAGAGCCAAGACCATAATTCTCCTCGAAGATAATTTAGAGAAGCATCTATGAGATCTGGTAGCAGGAAATGGTTTTGTAAACTTTACACTCAAAGCATAAGCAAAAGATAAAATAAATGGGATCTCAAAATTAAAAATTTTTGTGCTTCAAAGGAGTTTGTCATGAAAGTGAAAAAAAAAAGCCTTATCAAAGGGAGAAAATATTTGGGAACCATTTATCCAATAAGGGTAAATATCCAGCATATATAAAGAAATCTTTCATCTCAATAATAATAATAAAACCCATTTTAAAAATGGGTAAAAGAGTTGGACAGACTCTTTTCCAAAAAAGAAAGACAAATGGCTAGAAAAGATATGAAAAGATGCTTAATATTACTAGCTATTAGGGGAAGGCAAATCAAAACTACAATGAGATACCATCTTACACCTACTAGACTTTCTGCTATTTTAAAAAAAAGTGCTATTGTATGGGTATGACAGTGATTGAAAGGGAAAGTCTAAGGTCATGTATATTACTAAAAGGAAAGCTAAAAATTGTAACGTGGTACTGCATATGATAGTAAAACCTCATGTAAAAAAATTTGGGTGATATTGCATATATAAGACTGTTTTTACAAAATATAAATACAAATAAACTAGAGAAAGGAAAAAGAATATCAGCTATGTACAGCATGGGCAAGTATAGAGAGATTGAGAGGTGATGAGTTTTTTTTTTTATTAGAATAATGAAAGTGCTGTAAGAATGACTGAAGTAATGAATGCACAAATATGTGATTATAGTGAATACCATTGATTGTACATTTTGGACAGATTTGTGCTTTATTAATATGTATCAATAAAATTGATTTGTTAAAAAAAAACAACAGAAAATTACAAGGGTTGGAGAGGATGTGGAAGAATAGGAGCTCTCATCCTCTGCTGGTGGGAATGTAGAATGGTGCAGCTACTGTGGGAGATAGTTTGGCGATTCCTCAGGAAGCTAAATATAGATTTGTCATATGATTTGGCAATCTCACTAGTAGGAATTGAAAGCAGTAACATGAACAGATATATTCACACCAATGTTCATCACAGCATTATTCCCAATTGCCAAAAGTTGGAGGCCACCCATGTGTCCCGTAACAAATGAATGGATAAACAAAATGTTGTATATACATATGATGGTGTATTACTCCACTGCAAGAAGGAATGAAATATTGACATTGGTGACAACATGGATGAACCCCAAAGACCTTACGTTGAATGAAGTAAGCCAGTCACTAAAGGACAAATACTGCATGATCTCTGATATGAACTAAAGATATTGAACAGACTCACAGAGATAGAGTCTGGAAGATAGGTTACCAGGAGATAGAAAAAGAGTAGAGAGTGGTGAGACGATGCTTAATCTCAGCAGAATCTATGATAAGGTGAAGGGTAGTGGTTTGCAAGTGATTGGGGGAGATGGGGGTGCAGTAATGTGAGAGGAGTTGATGGTGCTGGAGTTGAATGTGAGTGTGGTTGGAGGGATGGGTTGGGCCATCAATGGAGCTGGGGGGAGGAACAGGTGAACTCTGGGGAGGATGCAGACTGTGGTTGAGAATACAATTGTGGGAGTGTTCTTTGGTCTCTATGGCAGGGGAGGGTCACTGATGCAGTGTTGGTGATGAGGGAATGTATGGGGAAGGGTAGACCTGGGGCATGCTCCTATGGAATATGAATGACTTCAAGTTGTCATAGGGTGTCATTTCAGTGGGTAGAAACCCACAAAATAACCAACAAAATATTGAACTCCCATCCTGGGGAGTCCTGCTACATTCTCAATAGAGTGGCAAGAATCTCTGGAGTACATAGGCAGTGCCTAATAAATGGAAACAGACAAATATGCTAGGTCTACAATATTGTTGCTTGTACTTATGAACTTATTCTTGTAAAGTTGAAACTTAGCCAAATAATAACTATTGCATAAGAGTTACTTCTTGAAAACCTTGTAACTCAAATGTGGTCTCTCTCAAAGCCAAACTCAGCAAGTAAACTCACTACCTTCCCCCCAGCATGAGAAATGACTCACAGGGATGAGCCTCCCAGGCACCAAGGGATTAATACCAAACATCAATCAATGATGCATTTGGAAAAAGACCTTGATCAAAAAGCAAAAACATTAAATAAAAAAGAGTTTCTAGGGCTAAGAGATTTAAAAGTGAGTTGGGAGGTCATTCCAGAGGTTACACTTATGCATGTCTTAGGTGGATCTCACTACCTGCCACAGTAAACAAAGCCTCAAACAGGGGTGCTCCCAAGGGTTCTTGAGATATCTGAACACTAGAGGCAAGGCACACAACCCCCAAAATTCAATACCCCATCAGTGGGCCTTACCTTGTAATATATGATAATCTATTTCCCCAGTGTAACAGAGTTAGACTCATTTATAATTTCCTTAGACATGCTTCTTCTACCCCTTTTATTTGGACCTACAATTAGCACTATACCTGTTAAATATGTCCCAAAGACTTAAATCTTTGGTCTGTTCACATGCTGGTTGATCCCCAAATCTCAGCAGTGTTGGCGGTCACCACCTACCCTCCAGTTCACCACACTTGCCCAGGACACCTAACAAAATGATGACAATGGAAAACCCCTATTCCAAAAAACAAAGAGTATCTACAACTGCCAACAAAAACTTCTTTCTATCTGCCCCATAAGATCTAAACCCCCCACCCCCTATTCCGAAGCAGAGCAGGCATCACCATCCCCAAATTCCCAAGAATGAGGAATGAACAATCATAGGGGTGAATACAACCATGGACCAAAATAGGCTTATTTATATTATTGTAATGGAAGAACTTGTAACATTGATATAAAGATAATTGATATAAAGATAGTGGTTACCAGAGGTTCTATAGGGAGGGGGAGGAAAGAATATGTGGAACATAGTACATTTTTTTTAGGGCATTGGAATTATTCTGCATGATATTGCAATGACAGATGCAGGCCATTATGCATTTTGTGAAATCCTATAAAACTGTACAAAGTCAAAAGTGTTAACCATAATGTAAACTGTAGACTTTGGTTACTAGCAATGCTTCAATATTTGTTCATCAAGTGTAACAAATGTACCACAATGATGTAAGATGTTATTAATAGGGGAAAATGTGGGAGGGGGAAAGGATGTATACATGGGAATCTCCCATACTTTCTATGTAACTTTTATGTAATCTAAAACTTGTCTATATATATATATATATATATATATATGTTATTTGTTATATATATATATATACATATATATATATATATAACAAATAACATTTATTTAAACAAATGCACATATATGCATATATATTTATATATCATTTTACAAATATTGGTATGTATTGTGAAAATTTTGATTTTTACCCACAATAAAAAAAAAAAATAATAAATAAAACTTGTCTATAAATAAAATTTATTATGTGGGGAAAAATAACTGTGGAAGGCTGAATTTGGCCCTTCAAAAATGTCCAAATCTTAATCACTGGACCCTGTGAATATTCTGCTTTTCAGATGAGATCATATTAAGGATCATGAGATGGGGAGATTGTCCTGCAATATCTGTGTGGGCCCAATGTAATCCCAAGGGTGGATCCCTATAAAAAGAAGGCAAGAGTATCAAAGTCCATAGTGGGAGATATAACAAAGTAACCAGAGCTTGGTGTAATGAGTTGCAAGCCAAGTAATGCAACAGGCCACTGGAAGCTGGAAAAGGCAAGGAAACAGATTCTCCTCTGAAGTCTCCAGTAGGATTACAGCTTGGTCAAGACCTTAGTTTTAGAATTCTGACCTCCAGAATTGTAAGAAAATAAAATTGTGTTGTTTTATTTAGTCAGTTTGTCATTTTTTGTTATTATATAGTAGCAATTATAAACTAGTACATTAACCCTTCCAGTAAGTGATCAATTTGGGATTTGAAATAAAATCTTCTGTCAAAACAATGCCCTCTTCTCCCCAACCACCAGTCTCAATTTCCTTATGCTTAAGATGAGTTGATGATAATATATGATTTCTGAAGTCCATTCCAACTAAAAAATTTCATGATTCTATGTGTGATGGGGCTAGATGATTTAAATGAGGGAACAAAATGTTATGTGTACTGGCTTTTGTATCAAATAACTAATCCTAGGTATAAACAGAAGTACTAACTTTAAAACAGTTAAAACATATTTACAACAGATTTCTGCTAGTTCCCCTAAAATTACAGATATGATTGCTGATTAATAAATATTCTCAAAATATGCAATTATGTGATCAGAAAGACATGAAAGCCAGAAATGACTGCTATGTCATTTCTGGAATTGTGGATTCAATCAGCTTACATTTAGAATAACAGATTGTGAAACATGGGTGGGAAAAAAAAAGTCTACTGAGGTAATTTTATCTCTGATCCATAATCCATAAAAAGGGAACAAATTATGTGCAATCCATCACCTTTTAATTGAGCTGTGAATTTGAACTGTTTTAGAAATAATTAAATGAAATCCATTTGCACAATTATCTAAATGTATAGTTTCCTTTATATGAGTAAAATTATTTTGTGGGGCAATGAACCATGAACAATAAATTGTGGTGTTAAGTTTTAAAACTGAGCCTTAACATCATACAAAATAATTTATAACTATATAATTATAAAATTACTGTGCTATGGCTATTTAGCATTATTAATGTTTAGAGGGCTTCTCTGAAAAGGATTAGGTAATAGTAAACCGCTATACCCTTGCAGTTTTAAATATTCAGAAGGTGTGGAAGGACAATTAAAAAAGCAGAAGGGAATCAGTTATCTTTTGAACTCTGGGATATTCTTAGTACACTAAGTCCTAAGAGTGACCTCTACCAGGCATGCTTTGAGTATGAAATAATGATGGGAACAATTAGCCCTTCTCAAATTAACAAAACTAATTTTGTTCTCATCTATTTATTTGTATAATTTATGTTCTGGCAATAATTTTGGTCTCAGAATTTGCATGAACTGGAACCTTGAAAGTGCTTATTTAAATTCCTTTGATTTTTTTAAAGTATAATAACAATGGACTTTTGTTATGAAGGACAATATAAGGTTCAAACTATAGTACTCCTGAATAAATAATTCCTTATGAGAATCATAAGATGGAGTTCTTGGCTTCATATACTAAGGCCAAGAAGAAAACAGTAAAATACAAGGTATCTATTTTAAAACCTAAGGGAAGATCAGATTTTTCAAATATAAATTTCAAAAATAGCACCATCTACCAACACCAAACATATTATATTATTGATTGCAGTTGATATATTCCTAAAATTTATTATATTTTTATATCATTGTTAGAGGCTTAATTTCAGTGTTGTAGAATTTCTTTCTAGGGGCAATTCCTGTCCAGAGGGATAATTATTTGAGTGATGCAGTATCATCAGGATCATATTTTTGCAAGCAAGAAATAAATAAGAGCTATTAATACAATAGTAAATATATATATGTAAGTAGAGGAAGTTATACAAAGGGCATATAGTCTCTATGGCACAACTATATTGCATTTTATCATTTTAATCAAAGACATTGCTTGGAAAATTTTTAGACCAAGAGAAACTTTGTGAGAACGCATCTTCCATCTCAGATACATCCCAAATCATGAAAGTCTTTCATTGGTTGAAACTACCAAAACCCATAAACCCAGTTCATACATTGATTGAGCATTCAGTGAGATATAATACTTGTTTCCACCTCTTTATATCGCCTATAAGACAATCTTACTCTGCAATCAATGACTAACAAAATTTGTTTAGAATTTATGCCTTAGAGAATGGTAAAGAATGTGCTCAATTCTGGAAAATCCTCAACTAAAATTGAAGTGATAATAATATATGACTTTACAAATTCATAATGAAGGATTCATTCCATTTCCTCTATCGTCTGCTTTTTTAAATATTTAAGTTTCACCTGAAATAAACCTTGTCTTACTTATCTTTATTTTTATCACCATATTCACCACGATAGGTGGCAATAATGGTGTAGTGAATGATTAAATACAAATATATGTTCACCATGGAACATGATATTTCAACGGAGTATATTACATTTAAGATACCAGTTTTATGCTGTATACAAAGTGTGGACTCCAAATTGAGAGACAGAGACTTGCTGTTTTGGAATTAGATGTTGAATAATCCATCAAAAGCTTTTATGGCAGGATAAGGAGAATATGAGAGAAAAAATATCTGGAAATAATAAATGGAAAGTCATGCAAGGTTAGGCCTTGTGGGAGGTTTTAAAAGTCCCCCCCTGCCCCTGCCCCAAGATTATCCATTTCCTAATCCCTGTTACTTGTAAATGTTACCTAATTTAGAAATAGGGGCTTTGCAGATGTGATTAAATTTAGGATTTTGAGATGAGGAGGTTATCGTGGACTACTCTGGTGGGCCCCAAACGCCATCGCAACTGCCCTTATAAGAGAGAGGGAGAGGGAGCTTACACACACAGAAGAGAGGGCAATGTGACCACAGAGGTTGAGCTTGGGGTGATGAGGCCACAAGTCAAGGAATCTTGGCAACAACCAGAAACTGGAAGAGGCAAGAAACAGATTTTCTGCTAGACCCTTCCAAGGGAGTGTGGCCCTATGCACACCTTGATTTTGGCCCAATGGTACAAATTTTGGATTTCTGTCCTCTACAACTGTGTGATAATATATATCTGTTGTTTTAATCCACTAAGTTTGTGGCAATTTGTTACAACAGCCATAGGAATCTATAATATAGGACCATAAAAATAGTTAAATGATTACTTTGTATAGAAAGCAGAGCACTAGTCATTATTTCAACAATTTGCCCAAGCTTTTAACAACTTTACTATCTGATGGAGTGGTACGGAATGTGGTTGTTGGTACAAAGAACTAAAATTGTTTTGACATTCAGTATTTCTATATTGTACTTTTCAAGAATCAGTCTGAAAAATCTTGTAACAAAAACCAGACAGGATTTGAATTACTTTGGTCAGTACCATATATAGTTCAGAGATATATCATTTTGACTTGTTTGGTGTTGTGGTTTTATGATTAAATACATTGTATGTGAAGTTAATTTTAAAGCAATAAAATACAAACATATTAGAAGTGACACTTTGGTATAAGTTAAATTTTCCGTAATGAGAGTAGAATCTTATCTGAACTCTTACTATAAGGAAAGGTCAGAGACTATGAGTTACTATTGATTATGGAAAAAACTAGCCCAGTTTCATACCATGATATATTTTCTTCAAAATATGATTGTTAAGAATTTTGTAAGGCTTTATATTTTCTGGTGTTATCGTATTATCTTAATTGGTCTAGCATGTTATCAATGTTCTAGTCTTTTATTTATCTGCTTATGATGCCCTTCCTCTTGAAGTTCTCATTATTTTTAAGGTTTTCCTTAGTGGATTGATTTTTAAAATGTCATGTGAAGGTCAAGTAAGTGAATTATGAAGAGAGATTCATAAAACTACATGTATGTTGTAAATGATGTCGAAGGCAGAATTAAAGCTGAATAATATTAAATCACTGAAAGAGATCATTTAAATGATCATAATTTTAAATACCTAAATATCCTAGCAAAAGATGGCTATTAATTGCCTAAATTTTGCCAGTAATTGTTCTTTTTAGATTGTGTATTTTATTGCACGTAAATATTACTAGTCTGGGTTGCCTTTTCCAATAATCTCAAAGGGATTGAAATCATTTCAAAATCACTACTATATCCCTGACAACAGCACAGTTTCTGTCTTATAGTTGGTGTTCAGGAATAACTAATTCAATGAAATGTGATTGTTATGATGTGATTACTGAAATTTTTTCATGCCACCGCATAAGTGATTAGAAGGGTAATTTTAAATCCTGCCCAAATAGAATTGCTGTAGTCTGGAGTTACTGTCTTGAGTTACTCTTTTTTTATTTTATTTTATTTTTTATTTTTATTTTTAAACAATTTATTGAAGTATATCATTCATACAGGAACATACATAAACTATAAGTGTTCAGTAAACATCGTGATCTTACAAAACAAACATGCATAGCATCATACAGGGCTCCCACACATCACCCTCCCCCCTCCCCAAACATCCTGCATTGTTGTGAAACATTTGTTAACAAATCATGAAAGAGCATCGTCAAAGTATTACTACTAACTATAGTCCAAATCTTCCTCCCCATACATTTTTTTAAGGATTTCTTTCTTTCTTTCTTTACTTTTATCCATTTTTTACCATTCCCCCCCGGTTTGCTGTTTCTGTGGCAACTCTCTGTGACCATTTCCTGCCCTCTCTTCTCATCCTTCTCCTGTCTTCACTGGGATTCGATCTTCAGAACCTCCAATATGGGAGAGAGGCGTCCTACTGCCTGCGCCACCTCAGTTCCTGGTTTTTCGGTGCATATCATCTAGGCTGTCCCTTGTGTCACTCTCCTGTTACGTCATCATCTTGCTGCGTGGCTTGTGGGGCCTGGCAGTGTATCTGCACACGGGGCCTGGTGGCACACCTGCGGACAGGGACTGGTGGCACACCCGCACACATGGCCTGGTGGCTCATGGGCCTTCTATATTTTTCTTTTTTTTAATTTTTACCGGGAGGTCCCGGGGGTTGAACTCAGGTGTCTCCATATGGGAGATGGATGCTCAACCATTTGAGCCACATCCATCCCCCTGCTATATCTCTTAAACTTGACCAAAGATACCCAAAGTTACAGTCTTTTCCCATACAGGATGGTCATATAATAATTCAGGCTTAGTTTATCACCAGCATTCTAAAAGCCAGACCTAGGGAGAAAAACTAGGTCTGGGGACACACGCATGGTTTCTTATATAACGAATGTTTAGCCTACCCTGATTATCACAAAATCAGGACAGCGAGAATATTTGCATTTGAGTTACTCTTAAGTAGTTCATCATTTCCATATAAATTCTTAAAATATTTAAACTGAGAGATTAGATAAAAAGTGTCACAGAAATGATATAAATTTTCACTGAGGTGTAACTAAAATAAAATAATATAAAAAAATGCACAGATGTTAAAAGAACAGATCAATGTATTTTGATAATTGTATATGCTCATATAAACACCATTGAAGTGAAGACAGACTATTGCCTTCATGCTGGAATGTTTAATCACATCTGTTTTATTCCTATTCTTGAACTCAATATAAAATAGCATTCATGCAGTAGGTACTCTTTTTTGTCTGACCTCTTTTGTTTGGCATAATGTTTTTATGATTATTCCATGTTGTTCCAAGTATCCATAGTTTGTACCTTGCATTTCTGTGTAGTATTATATTGTATATTAAATGTTTGTTCATTCTCATGTTAATTGACATTAGGTTTCCAGTTTTGAGCTGTTATAAATAAAGCTGTTAACAATATTGTTCAAGATTTTTGTTAAACATATGTTTTCATTTCTATTATGTAAATATTAAGGAATGGGATTGCTGAGTAATAGATCACGTATCTTTTTAACTGTATGTGAAACTTCCAACTTTCAATAGTGTTTATACCATTTTATACAATCAATAGAAATATGTGAGAGTTTCAGTTACTAAGTATTGTTGCCAATATTTTCTTTTTCTTATTCTAATATGTGTGAGTTGGTATCATAATATGTTGTAATTTGAATTTTCTTAATTAAATTGTATTAAGCACATTTTCATGTGCATATTGTTCATCAGTATATCTTTTTTCTATGAAGTACATTTTTGGATCTTTTGCCAATTTATAATTGAGCCAACATTGGTTTGTAGGAATCTTTACATAATTTGGATATGAATCCTTTTTGAAATATATGTATTGAGGATGTTTAATCTTAATCTTGATTTTACTTGTTCTTAATCTCTTCTGATATGTGGAAATTATTAATCTTCATTATGTAAATCTTTTTTTTTCTTTTATGTCTAGGGGTTTTTATTACTTGTATAAAATATGCTTACTCCCAGATCATGCAGATATATTCATATTGTCTTTAGAAGATTTATGGCTATAGTTTGAATCAGGTTCATGATTCATCTTGAATTAATTTCTAATTTTTATGGTTGGAGATAGACTTCTCAAGGACTTTTCTCCCATGTGGATATCTAATTATTCCAATACCATTTGATGAATAGATTTTTCCTCATTAAATTACCTTAGAATATATGTCAAAAATCAATTGACAAAATATGAATGGGTCTATTACAGAATTTTTACATTCTATTCCGTTGACCAATTTGTCTTATGCTAGTAAAACACTGTCTCAGTTGCTTTGTCTTCAAGTAATATAAATATACCATACTTGTTCTTGCTTCTTCAACTTGTTTTGGCTATTATAGATTCTCCACATTTCAAATAAAGTTTGGAAACAGTTTGTTACTTTTTTAAACTAGAGAAGCTATAGGTTTACAGAAAAGTTGTGCATAAAATACAGAGTTCCACTATAACATCCTATTATTAACATCTAGCATTAGTTTGGGACATTTGTTACAATGCATGAAAGAACATTTTTATAATTGTGCTATTATCTATAGTCCATCATTTATAATAGGGTTCACTGTATTATAGAGTCCCATATGTTTTATAAAATTTTATTCTAGTAACATATATAACCTAAAATTTCCCCTTTTGACCATTTGCAAATATATAATTCAGTACTGCTAGTTATGTTCACAATGTTGTTCTACCAAAACTGCTAGAATTTTGTATAAGATTGTGTTGAGTTTACATATCATTTTGAGAAAAATAGATCCCTTAATAATATTTATACAGAGTATAATATAATATAATAATATATAATATAATATAATATTTAAACAGAGTATAGTTATCCATTAATTAATGTATTTAAAAATATTTATCTAATGCATTTTTGGTACTTATTGGGAAATGACATTTTAAAAACTTATGTTTTTAAAGAGAAATGTTTATTTCTCTTTAATCTGTAAGAATACAGTTGATTTAAAAAAAAAATAGTGACCTTGTTATGTTTTTAAAGAGAAATGTTTATTTCTCTTTAATCTGTAAGAATACAGTTGATTTTAAAAAAAAATAGTGACCTTGTATCCTGAAACTTTGCTGATTTCATATACACATACAAACACATGATTAAATATATGTACAATTAAGTTTATGCAATTGAGAGTTTTCCTACTTCTTTTTCATCTTTATCCCTTTCATTTATTTGTCTCTTTTTCACTGGCTAAGAATTCTGGTGAAATATTGAATGGATATGATGAAAGCAGACATATTTGCTTTGTTCCTGAAAACTTAAGTATTCAGTATATTCCAATTATACATGATGGTAGCAGAAGTAAGACTCTCCATATTTGCAGATGACATGATCCTATATAGAAAGAATCCTGGAAAATTCACAACAAAGCTAACTAGCACTAATAAATGAATTCAGCAAAGTGGTGGGTTACAAGATCAAAACACAGAAATCAGTGGTGTTTCTATACACTAACAATGACAATCCAAAGAGGAAGTCAAGAAAGAAATTCCATTTATGATAGAAACTAAAAGAATAAAATATCACGGGATAAATTTAACCAAAGATGCAAAGGACATTTACACAGAAAACTGCAAAAACATTGTTGAAAGAAATTAAAGACTTAAATAAGTGGAAGGACATTCCGTGTTCATGGATTGCAAGACTAAATGTTATTAAACTGTCAGTTCTACCTAAAGTGATATACAGATCCAGCACAATTCCAATCAAAATTGCAACAGAATTCTTTACAGAAATGGAAAAGTTCATCATCAAATTCATATGGAAGCATGTGGCCCCAAATAGCAAAAACCATCTTTAAAAAAAAAAAGAACAAAGTTCTTTCCTGTTTCTAAAATTTATGACAAAGCTACAGTAATCAAAACATGTAGTGCTGTCACAAAGAAAGGTATATGGACTAATGGAATAGAATGTAGAGTTCAGAAATAAATCCACACACCTTTGGCCAACTGATTTGGACAAGAGTACCAAGTCTACTCATTGAGGAAAGAATAGTCTCTTTAACAAATGCTACTGGGAGAACTGGATATCCATAAACAAAATAATGAAGGTGGCCTTCTTTAGGACCTTGTGTTAAGCTCTCATTTCTTAGCCTCCACAGCAAAAGCATGAGCAAGAGAGGAAAAATAAATAAATAAATTGGACTTAGTCAATGTTAAAAATTTTGTGCATCAAAGGGCTTTATCAAGAAAGTGAAAATACAGCCTACAGAATGAGAGAAAATATTTGGTAAGCATATATCTGATAAAAGCTTAATATCCAGAATACAGAAAGAACTCCTATTATGAAATGATACAAAATATCCACCTAAAAATTGGAAAAAGGACTTGAACAGACGTTTTTCCAGAGAGGGTATACATATGGCCAATAAATACTTGAAAACATGTTCAATGTTATTAGTCATCAGAAAAATGCAAATCAAAACCTCAATGAAATATCACTTCATACCCACTAGAAGAGCTTATTAAAGAAAATGGAAAATAACCAGTGTTGGAGAGGACTTGGACAACTAGGAACCGTCTTACATAGTTGGGATTGTTAAATGATGCAGCCAATATGAAAAACAGTTTGGCTATACCTCAGAAAGTTAAGTATAGAATTACCATATGATCTGGTAGTCCTGCTTCTTGGTATACACCCCAAAGTACTGAAAACAGGGACTTGAACAGATTTTTGCACACCGATGTTCATAGCAGCATTATTCAGAAATGCCAAAAGATGGAAGCAACCCAAGTACCTATAAACAGATGAATGGATAAACTAAGTATGGAATATACATACACTGGAATATTATTTGACAGTAAAAAGGAATGAATTTCTGATACCTGCTACATCATGGATGAACCTCAAAGACATCATGTTGAGTAAAATAAACCAGATACGAAAGGACAAAAATTGTATGATCTCACTTACAAGAAATAAGCAGAATACTAAAATTCATAAACTTAGAAACTACAATTCAAGTTACCAGAGTAAAGGTGTAGGTGGGAATGGGGAGTTAATATTTAATTGGTACAGAGTTTCTGTTTGGGGTGATGGGAAAGTTTTGGCAATGGATGATGATGATGGAGGCACAACTCTGGGAATGTAATTGACACCATTGAATTGTATATTTGAAAAGGGATAAAAAGAGAAACTTTAGGTGGTATATAATTTACCACAAAAAAGGACTGTACAATGAAGAGTGAACCCCAATTTTAAAGTGGGGACTAATGTTAAAAGCATAAATAGAATGTTTCATAAATTGTAACAAAGGTATCACTAATACAACATGTTAGTAGGGAAAATTGTGTGTGCAAGAGTGGAGTATATGGGAACTCTGTACTTTCTGCATGATTTTTCTGTATACCTGCAACTACTCTAATTTTAGAAATTTAAAATTTTTTTAAAAAGTATCATTATTGTATGTTCTATAGATGCTTTGTATCACCATCAGGAAGTTTCCTAAAATATGTAAGTATTGTATATGTATACATGAATATATACATGCATATATATGTGTATATTCTTACATAGTAGTTTTCTAAGTGAGTACTTTGCTAAGCATATATACATATGTATATGTATTTACATATTTACATTTATGTATACATTCCTATATAGGTGGGTATTTCCATGCACACACATATATATATTCTTAGCAATCTTCCTCAACTATCTGAATATTCTTGTATATCTGTGTATATATTCCTATATAGAAATTTAGTAAGAAAGTAATGTATATGCTTATATACACACATCTATTTATATTCTTAGCAAAATTCCTCAATATATATTCTTAAATATAAATATTTGAGTGTTCAATTTAGTGGAAAATTTGGGCTATTTTTTCTTCAAATATTTCCTTGGCCCCATTAAATATTTTCTCTTTTCTTTCTCTCTGTGACTCTAACTACATATATGTTAAACCATTTGATATACATCCCATAAATCTTAGAAACTCTCTTCAGTTTTTTTTTTAATTTGTGTGCTTCAATTTAGAGGATTTCTGTTGTCTTGTCTTCAAATTCACTGGCTATTCTGCTATGCCCACCTTTCTCTAAACCTATCAAAAGAATTATCCCGTTTGATTCTTTTTTATGGTTTTGATTTCCTTGTGGAAGTTTCCCATCAGTTCATACATGTTGCACAAATGTTACCCTGATGTTTAACATATTTGAATCGTATTTAAAAGTCCATTTCTGCTGATTCCAATGTCTGCATAATCTGTCAATCTATTTGCTTCTATTGTGTCTTTTATCTCTTGGTCATAGGTCTCATTTTTCTGCTTTTGCACATTTTGTAGTTTTGGATTTTATGCCAGACATTGCTTGTAAAAGAATTTTAGAGACTGAAGTGGGTAATATTTCTGCTTAAGATTCCTTCACTGTCATGCTGCTAGGTTAAAAGAATAAGTCAATTAATTACAGTTAAGTTAGTTCTATGTTTGTTTGCTTTTTATATTTATTTTGATTTGGTCTAAAAATGGTAACTTCAACATTTAGCTAGCTTCAAATGAACTGGAGAGTAGGTGTTGCAACTCTGGCTGAGATTCAGGGCTCAAGTGGCATATGAACAGATTGAAGATTTAAGTTCTGGGACATATATCTAACAAATATAGTGCTAACTTATAGGTTCAAATAAAAGGGGCAGAAGAGCCATGTGTAGGAAAATTATAAATGATTCTAATTCTATTACATTGAGGACCATATATTCCAAAATAAGTTCCACTGACAGGGTGCCAAATTCCTGAGATTGTCTGCCCTGCCTATAGTGTCTAGATGTCTCTAGAGCCCTCAGGAGCCCCCCCCTGTTTGAGACACTGTTTATTGTGGCAGTCAATGAGATCCTTGTAGGTGTGCATAAGTGTAACCTATGGAATGACCTCCCAACTCACTTTTAAATCTCTTAGCCATAAAAACTTACTTATCTTTAATAGTTCCCCCTTTTAGTCAAGGTAATTTTCCAAATGCTTCATTAATTGGCACTTGGTAATAATCCCTCAGTGCCAGGGAGCCTTATCCCCGTGAGTCCTGTCCCACGCCAGGGGGAAGGTAGTGCATTTATATGCTGAGTTTGGCTTAGAGAGAGGCCACATTTGAGCAACATGGAGGCTCTCAGGAGGTAATCTTAGGCAATATATAATACTAGGCTAAGTTCCAATTTAACAAGAACAAGGTTCATAAGTACAATCATCAATATCAAGGGCCTGGTGTAATGGTCTGTCCTCCTTTGCTAGGCACTGCCCATGTACTCGGGGATTCTTTTTGCTCTATAAGAGAATGTAGCAGGACTAGCCACCAGCTTTTGAGTTGCTCAGGTTTTCTCTTGGACCCCCAGATCTGCTTCTGGCTTTATTTTACTCAAGAAGTCTCTCTTAACTGCGTTGTCCTTCCCTAGACTTTTTTGGGCTACTGCTTTGCTTACTGAAGATTTTCTATGCTTTGGGAGATTTCTCTGGGCTATCTTGGTCATTACATTTCCTTCTTTGGGCCCCTGCAGTGCACTTAGCAAAGTTCCATTATTCCCTGAGGCAGTGGTTCTTAACCTTTTTTGTTCCATGGACTCCTCTGCCAGTCAGATGAAAACCATGGACCCCTTACTAAGTCCATATTACACTGTCTATTATTTAATAAATATATCACACCCACATGAACGTGTCCCTATAAGAATAATGTTTTTTTTTAATTTAAATTCAAGCTCGTGGACCCCTTGTTAAGAACCCCTGCTCTGGGGAATCTCTCTAAGTTCAATGTTTCTACCATCAGTTGTTTGGCTAACTGCTGCCATGAACTCACTTGCACTTGGGTAATATCTCTCCATTTTCCTATACTATCCCTAGCATTCAGAAAGGACCCACAAGCCTTGAGGTGTCTCCATAAGCAATTCTTATCTGCCTCCAGTCTCAAAAAGTTGCTGCCTTCCTCTTGTAGAAGGCCAAGTACACCTCCAGTTATATTTCACGACATTCCTGCCCTGCCCACAGTCATTGACTAACTGGGTGATGCTCAGTGATGAAGGAGGCACACTCTGGGAGGTTCTTTCTCTGCCGTACTTCTTTGTCTCAGCTTTGTTGTACTCCTGCTATGCACTCAGGGGAGGATCTTTAGGAGAGAGTTGGCAAGAATATTATACAAGTTGGGGTTCCTTAAAATTCTAATGTGTCAGGCCAGTACTGACATGGCCGTTAGATGTTTGTGAAAAGTCTGACTAGTTATTCTTTACCCCATTCTCTAAAGGGTAGGATTCTCCTTGTTTGCTGGCCAATATTGTTAGCAACCATGGACTTCTTCTCTCAAAAAGACTTCTTCTCTAAATTATTGTCTGGAATTTAGTTCATTTAGATTTCTTTGTGTCCTCAACTCACTAATGATTCTATTAAAAATGAGATAGTCAGTCTTTGTTTTTAGTATGGGAATGATCTTTTGCAAATTTTATATTCTAATTAGAATGGAAAGCCATATGGCATGAATTTTATCTTCTGAAATTTTGCTGCAAGAATAAGCACTTGAGGGAGGTGGATATTATTATTTTATAGGTTCATCAACTATAAACGATTTTTCAGAAAAATTTCCCACATTTATAATGCATAATAAAATCATATTCTGGTCCTGGAATCAGCAAATGAGAACAATCTTGAATGAATCTGTGATTAGATAAATATAAAATTAATAATTTAATTTATTTGAGTTGTAGTTAGTAATCTGTCACTGGTTCTTTTCCCATTTTTAAATTCATTGCCTCTTAATGAAATGAAATAAAATTTGGACTTTTTATCTGTCATTGTCATTTGGCTTTTCTTTTATAGTTCATCAATGAAGCAATACAGTTCTACATTGGTGAAATGACTTTGCCTGCTTCTACTTTTAAAACACCAATTGATGATAATGTTTTATCATACCATATTATGAAAACCAATTATTGAAGAAAAAAATCCCTAAAAATATATATCTAGAAATACACTTCTTCAACGTAAAATTACTCTTTGGTATTTCCAGATCAGACAGTCTGGTTTTTTACAATATAAAGTGCAAGTCTTAATAAAAATATATACCCCAAATCCATTAAAAGTCATTATACTTTGCCCTCACACTGGTTTTGCTGAGATAATTATGATATTGCCTTTATGAACTTACTCTATTAGAGGGGTAAATGATTTTGTCTTAGTTTTTCCAGTTAAATTAATATAATAAATAGTCGTGCTGTGATGAAAGGGGTCATTGATTTTACATTCACACTTAAAATGATTTTCTTATTTAAAAGATGATTGCCACTTTACATTGCTTATTGAATGATAACTTCTGACTAAAGCAAATTGTATTATAAGAAAACAGGTCTAATGATATAAATTCATTTTTTCTCAAAACAGTGTTTTCCATTTTGTTGTTCAGATATCTGCTAGTGCTCTAGGAATTGAATAATTCTGTGGTCCTCAAACTTTTGGTATAAAAGTTTCTTACATTCTTAAAAATTGAAGTCACCAAAGAGCTTTAGTTTATGTGTTATATGTATCAAAAGGTTACTATATTAGAATATAATGCTTAAAATTTTATATATATTTATTTTTCATTTAAAAAAACAATATGAATATATTATGTGTAAACATAAATGATATTTTTGTGAAAAATAACTATATTCCAAAATATTGTCATTTCTCTTTAATGTTTGGCTAAATACAACCCAAATGAATTTTCATATCTACCTTTTCAGTCTTTTGTATTAACACATGTAATGCAGCTTCAGGCCACTGTATACTCTTGAGAGAATGAGAGTGAAAAGACAAATTATTTCTTAGTATTATTTTGAAAATAATTTTGGCTGAATATGTTACTTTGAAGGTTTCTTTGGGATCTCCAAGTAGGTCTAACCATACTTTTAGGACCCCTGACCTAAAGTTTAGAAAGTAGGATCCAAATATAATTAGTTAAGTATCAGTAGTTTGTGGATAATCCATTCCTTCCTTTAAATGTTTCTAACTTCATGATGCCTCTATGATTGTCTCTTAAGGTTTTAAAAAATTCCCCCAAATGACTGAGATCATGAACATTCTCCTACCTCCTTTCAAAGGGAACTTGACTACTATAATATGATGTCTCTAAGCTCTAAAACTTTGTCTGTTTTTCAATTAGCTTAATAATTGTATGTCTAGGGTATAAATGGTTCATTGTAGCAGTTTCCTACAGTAAATTAATATAGAGGTTTCATGTGGTTTATGAATAAAGCTATGTATAATTTCTGTTTCCTGGTGCAAGGTGGATACACAATTAATGTTTTTTGAATTAACTTCTTCTAAACACTTATTAATTAATGACTTGCTTACTTATTTTAGCCGGCAGCTTCTGAAATGGCTCCTAATGACCTCTACCTGTCAATCTTCATGCCCATATCCTCTCCACATAACTGGTGACTTGCTTCTAAACAAGAGAAGTTAGCATGAATGATGAGATATCACATTCATGGTTAAGTTTACAAGAGTCTGTGACTGCTGTCAGTTCTCTTCCTGGCACTGTTTCATGCCTTCTGTCTTTGATCTGATGAAGCAAGGTGCCATGTTGTGAGATGCTCTATGAAGAAGCCCACATAGCTTCCAGACAATAGCTTATGAAGAAATGGAGGCTCTATCCAACAACCCATAAGGAACTGAATCCAGCCAAAACCCACAAGAGTCAGCTAGGAAGCAGATTTTTCCTAGGCAAGGCTTGAGTTAACTGCAGGCTGTGAGAGACACAGAGTCAAGGACTCAGCTAGACATACCCTGACCCACAGAACCTTTGAGATAATAATTGTTGTTAATTTAAGCCACTAAATTTTGGCATAATTGGTTACACAGAAATAGATAATTAATCTCCTTAGTTAGTATTGAGTTAGAGAATGATAATAACCAGGGCAAGAACCTGTCCTCGAGATACTCAGACTGTTAGGGAAGATAATTCACAATATAGTTATTTGTGGTTTTAAAATGAACAAACTCAATTCTAAACGCCAAATTGGTAAAACTATTATTACTTAAGTTATTCATTTATAATTGAATATATTATATCATTTTGTTTTTATCTTAAACTTTTAGTTGCATTACAATTTCTACAAATAAATTTATCCTAACGTAATACATATACTCACTTTTATGCCAAACTCATTCCTATGCCTATAGCCATTCTTATTCCTACATCTATATCTACACCTATATCTCTATGAATTTGAATTGAAACTATTTTTTTATTTCCTTGAAATAAAGTATTTTTTATTACCATGAATTGAAACTATTTTTTTATTTCCTTGAAATAAACTATTTTTTATTACCATGAATTGAAACTATTTTTTTATTTCCTTGAAATAAACTATTTTTTTATTACCATGAATGTCTAGGAATTTTAAAAGTCTTTTGGAATTAAATATCATAAAAATCAAAGTGATTATACAATGGACTTATTAAATTTTTGATAAATAATTATCAAATATAAAATGAAATTATGGAATTGTACATTAATGAGATTAACAGGCCTATTTCCCAATTTATTTTACATATCCAATGGATATTATTACCCGTTATAAGAAAAAAGGATTCAGTACCAGCTTCTTTGAAATCAAGTTTAAAATAATAAGTACAGAGAATTTGAAAGTTGTATTATGATAGTGTCACTTAATAATTTTATCTCTTGCCAAAAAAGTTCATATCTCTTACCTGAATTCTTTTGGGTTGAATTCTTTTGGTTGAAAACCATCTGAATTTCACAATAGTTATTACCCAGTAATTAAAGACATTCATTTCGCAGCACCAATACTGATATTTCAAACTGTTTTTAGACATTAAAATAGTCTCTCCAAGAGGCAAGGGAATATTTTCTTTTGGATTATGCAAAGGATTGGCGAGAGTAAAGTCATTTTCTAAATAAAAGTAGGAGAAATAAAAGTGTGGAATAGAGGATCCTGCATGTTGTCCAACAACAGCCATTTTCTCAGACAGATTATTTTATGAATGAGTACATATTGAAAATCGGGATTTGAAGATTGATGAAATGAAAACTCGATATGCCTGTGCACATTTCCTGAAGACAGCCGCACAAGATCATAGGGCTTCGTTAGTACTTCTCCTTCTTACCATGCAAAACACATTTCACCAAGGAAACAGTTTCAGGATCTATAAAGGCATCTGTACTTTGCGAAAACTACTTCCTGATATTTCTTTATTTAAATTGTGGATTAAGTCCTACACTCCAAAGAGAATTTAAATATTCACTGTGTACACCTCTTCTTGTTCTTAAAATCTTAAAGAATAGCTATGTTACCTTCAATTATACAAGCCAGAAATCTGGGAGCCATCATAATACCTTCAATGCCTTAGCTAAGAAATCATCATGATTTCCCTATTTGATAGACACTTCCATCCTATATAGATCCAGTACCCTTTCTCTCATTTAGGCAGTCATATTCTTTTGTTTGGTCATTTGCAGCAATTTCCTAAATGTTCTTCCTTCCTATACTCTTGCCCTAGTTCCAATCCACTGCAAAATGCTTCTCATGTGGCTTCTGTAACAATCACATTCAACCATGTCACCTCTCTCAAAATTCTTTAGTGGCTACCCATTGCTCCTAGGATAAAATCAACATTAATTAGCCTAATGTGTAAAACTCTCCATGGTATGACTTTCATATTCTGACAAAGTTGTGATTATGCATATGTATTGCCATAAGTTTTCCTTAATAAAACAATGCTTTTATCTGGTACATTCAACTCTTTATTTACCCTGCATCAAAGCACAAAATAGCTCACAGTTCCAAAAAGCTTTCTCAGTTTTATATGCATTTGCACTGCTTTCTCCTGCTCTTTCTGGCAGATTCGATTACCTTCCAAGCACTCTTCTAGCAATAATTGGGAGGTATCAACTATGTGCCTAGACCTTGGAGACAAAACTGTGATTAAGCCACTGTCTTGCTTTGGAGGAGTACACAATTTAATGACAAAGATTACCACCTTCATGTTTTACCCCTGGTGAATTTTTCCTTATATTTTTTGTCTTATCTCCAGTGTGTCCAACTCTTAGGAGGTAAATCCAGACTTTTCAGGCAGGAGTAAATAATCTTTACCTATGACCACAATATGTCTTTTAAATTCATTCAGTATAAATAACATTTGGAATATCACATATTAAATATCTATATGTCTAACTACCCATTAGACGGAGACTTTCTTCAAATCAGAAAATTTTTTGCTGTTTGTTGGATATCAATTCTATCTAATGTATATTTGTGCACATAGTACAGGCTCAATAATATTCATTGAATTAACAAGTGTTTGAAGGCCAATGCTTTGTAAGTTTGTACATTTGCAACCTATTTTCTTTATTTCTTAGATCATGTTTGTTGGACTTTGCTAACAGGCAGCATAATTTGTAAAAAACATGCAACAGTATCTTATTACTGAAAAAAACATGGCAATAAATAACTACAATCTTGTCAGTGTTAAAGCTAGTTAAATTTGAAAGGAACAAAAAGCCATCCAGTTGAACTTTTCATTTTAAAGATATACTAAAAGAAGACTTGTAAAATAGAATGTGAAAGTGAGGTTTATGATCTAGATCGTCTGCCTTCCAGAGCAATCAATTCTTTCTTTATAGAGGACATAGTTCATGTATTTCTTTCTTCAGACAAAGAACAGCTTTCTTTTGCTCAGCCCCTTTGACCATTGTTAAAAGATCCTTTCTGAAATGTTCATAATTTTGGTTATAGAGGGCATAATTAGCAGCTCATAATGATGTTCTGTTCTCAGAAAACAGTTTATATGGAATCAAGATGATCACCACATAATTAATGTGTCCACTATGTAAATTGGGATTTGCTTTTCTGTCCATTGCAAAGTTAAAAAGATTTTAGTTCTAAGAAATAGAAAACCCAGTTCAAACTTATTTAAACAATAAGGAGAAAGTATTGACTCATATAATTAAAATTTCTAGATATAGTTTGCTCAAGGCTCTGGCATGATTTGTTTAAAATTCTCTAAGTTTGTGATCCTTCTGTATCAAATTCCTCTTCAAATTGGCTTCTCTCACTTTTGCAAATGTCTTCAGCAATTAAAGCACTCAAGTTAACAGACTTATCTTGTGCAGATTAAGCTTGCAATGAATTAACCATGATTTGCTTCATCTTTTTGGCCAAAGGAATACCATGCACTAATTATCTTAGGCTTCGTTTACCTCACACAATCACTATGGTACTCACAAGGAAAATGGTGGGATTTGACTTACTGGTTTATCACTGAAACCCCTTAACTTCCAAATGAAGAGATGATAGACAGTGGTGGAATATGTATAGATCTGTGGAAGACAACTACAATAGCCTGTATAAACTATGACATAAGGGAAACATTAACCTAATTCACTTTATAAAATTACTGATTTTCATCTATATGGTTAGAAAAATTTATCAGAGGTACTTGTTTAAAATAAACTGCCTGGCACACAGTGGGAAACATTTTGATCAATTTTTCCAGTTTTCCAGATTGTTGAGAAACACACACACACACTTGACTTCCCTTTTCCCTACCTGTATTGTCTCATTCCTCTCTTTAATTTGATAGCAAAACTCCTCAAAAAAGTTTATATACACAATTTCAGTTTATCTTCTTATATAGTTTCCTGAACTCCCTCAAGTAATACTTTTGCTCCACTTTTGCTAAAGTCATGAATGATTTGCATGTTTCAAAATCAAATGGTTTCTTCTCAGGCTACCTCCTATTTGACTTATGAGGGACATTTGACCTAGTCGAGAGCCCTTCCTTTTCCGTGAAATGATTTTTGGTTTTTGTTTTGCTTTGTTTTGTTCATTTTGTTCTGTTTTGTTTTGCTTAGTGTCTAAGACACCATATTCTGTGTGTGTGCTTTTTTCCCCCCTTGTAAATCACTGGTCATTTCTTCTTATTCTCTTTGCCAGTATTCTCATCTCTAGGAACTCTTAGAACAAAAAGATCTTTTTTGTATTCCCTTTTCTACCTACACTAGTTCTTGGTGACTTCGTGCAATTCCATGGCTCTACTATCTCCGGATGAAAACTTATATCAATATATGTCAATACTTTGGTACTCTCCCTTTTATTATATTTTCAAATATCCAGCTACCTACTAGAAATATCCACTTGACAATTTAAGTGGAATCTCAAACCAATATCCTTAACTTGCTCCAAGTTCACCTCCTGGTACCACATGCAGAAACAGGCCTGATATTCCCTACTGAAATAGCTGACTATCCCATTTCTCCTGTTTATCATGCCAAAAACTCCGGTGATGCATTCTTGATTCCTTTCATTCTTTAATATCACCTATCAAAAAATCTTGCTGTTTCTACCATAGAAAAATATATTAAGAATCTGACTCATTCTCAGCACTATTACTGCTGTCAGTTTAGACACATCCACTGTCATCTCTTCCCAGATCATTTTGCAATAACCTCCTAACTGGACACTTTGTTTCTACTGTTGGTCTTCCACAGTCATTATAAACTAAAAATCAATGTGAGCCTGTTCAAATGTAAGCCATATCCTGCCTCCTCTTCTCAGAAGCTTCCAATGGTTTTCTCATTAGGAGTAATGTCAAAGTCATCACCAACCTCTACAAGGCTGTATAGGATCTGGCCCATGGTGCAAACCTTGACACACACTTCAGTGCTCTAAGTAGTTTTCACTGGAAAAACTCACACATGTAAAACCATGTTGAATTTTGCTTAAGCCCTATGTTCCTGGAATACAGCCGTAGTTAAGAAATCCCTCCACCCTTTGACATTCCCGGAAATGCCTTACTGAAAGGAACCACCCTTCCTCATATGACTTTGATGAGACTCACAGATGCCTCCCTTGTTTAATTGTGACATGGCCACACACAGACGCACTCCCCGCCCCATTCCCATTCTTGCCTCATAAATATTTGGTTGAACTGCTTGGCACACTGACAGATGGAACATATTGTATGGTACCAAACTTTGTTTAAGATTCTCTGCCTCTCTAAGGTCTCTGAACTTTGGCCCACTGTCAGCCTGTGGCAGCATACAACCCTTCCTTAGCAGCCCCTCCTGGAAATAGGCTGACTCAGTGTAAAACGTTCTGTGATCTACTGTCCTATCATGCCACTCCTGTTCATCTCACTTCCCCATGCCCAGTTCTTTCTAGCTTTACTTACTCCTTCCTAAAAAAGAAAAATTCTTTTGGTCTAATTCCTAGGCACCCGAAGGTCTTATGGTCAGGGCATATTGCCTGTTGTAATAATCCCTTTCTGTCCCTTATTTCAATAGTCCCTTTTCTCTCCTTGCAATAATCCTTTTGACTAAAGTCACTTCTGAGCAAGTCCAGATTTGTTTTTCTATTTGACAGCCCCAGTCACTCACTGCATTTCACTACAGTGCATAGAGATCTATCAGTGCTGAACGTCAGATTGCAGGAGAGGAGTCTATGACTTTGGGACTTTCATGCTATATACTTATGAAAGTGCTAGCCCCTCCCAAGGTCTGTGGTAAGGAGCTGGGAAACAAGAATAACAAGAGATGGGAACTTGGTTCCACCCCTTCTTACATCTCAGTAGTCATGGTTTGGACAGTTCTAGACCTCCCCCTGCCCCGCCCACTGGCATTTTGAGACTCTATAGTCAGCTGTGTAGTTGACAACATAGGTTTCCTGGGGCACTGAGTCGTAGTTGGTTTCCATGGAACTTTGCAGGAGGCCAACACCAATTCAAGGAGGCCAAACCGAAAGGGAATGACTGTGGACAAGTTCATCCTTACTGTTCATGCACCATGTGCCTCTTTGAACTCATCTGTTACTCTCTGGTCCTCCCTTGCTTTTCTCCAGACACAGAGGTCTCTTTTCTTTTCCTTTGACCACCATACATATTTCCTCTCGGGATGTTTGAATTTTATGCAAGCTGGACCTGGAATGCTCTTCCCCCGGAGAACAAGCTGGCTTGTACCACCTTTAGCTCATTTTCACATGTCTTCTCCCACCACCCTTGACCTTCCAAGGCACCACCCATCTGGGATTTTTGCTTTTATTTTCCTTTCATAGGATTAACACCACCAAATGTACTATGTTTAGCTTATCTCTTATTTGTATATTCTGATTGCATATCTTCACTAGAATGCAAGCTATTTATATGCTGGGGTCTTTGTCAATTTATAACTGCTTTATCCCCAGTTACTTGATAAAAGCCCATCATATTGTAGGCATTCAATAAATATTGGTGTAATAATTGATTAACAAAGGTACCAGGCATGCCTCTTATTCCATTATAAGAGTGGTATTAGGGATAAAAATGATCAATGACGAGTTTGATATAAAATTGGGTTTTGCTATTTATATATATATATATATAAATTGGGTTTTGGATCTATAAAAGAAACTAAGAAAAAAATCTACTATAGAATTTAGTCACATTAAAAAGATTTAAATTGATGGTAGTTTAGTTCTTCAAAATCGTATTCATGAAAGTTATTAAAATAAACTGATCTGATAGTTCCTATCATTAATTTAAAAATGTCAGTGAACAATTTTTTAACCCTCGGTTCCTTTCCCTAAATCATGCAATCAGCTTATTCTTTCACAAATATACTTATATATTTGTTTCTGTTAAAAACTCTACAATTTATGCTTGGACAATTAAATGGCATAAAGATGGATGGTGCTAAATAGACATTCATGGTCATTGAAACATGGTGTCATTTGCATCATGTATAGACTGTTGTAGAAGTTCGAGCTCTGGGGACATAACCTATTCTTCACCCTTTGTAGGAAAATTACCAGGTTCCTCAGAATATATTGTGTTCTCCATTCTATCTTGTTATTTTCATTTACTGTGAAAGCATGATGAATGCATTATATATAAATTCCAGTCCTTCTAGTAAATGCGGGGCATAGCCATTAATTAAAGTGTGACCATTCCACTCTGTAAAGTATATCTTCAACTGAACTGGCAGCTGTTACACTTACTTCATTTCTTTTTGTCCCAGGAGGTAGCAAGAATGTAATTAACTCATTCTTCACCACATCTGTACAATTTTATATCTGCTTTATTAAACACTGAAGTGCACACACACAAACACACACGTTGTAAATCAATAAGTTACATGTGCAAATCTATACAACATTACATGTTATAAATGTGATTTTCATGTGCAAAATACATTACTAAACTCTTTAAGTTTAAATATATGATTTCCAGACCAAATACATTGCAAATATATGCAATCTATTTATTACTATTAAACAATATATGTTAATTTGAGGTTTATGAAATCTGCTTAAAAAGGAAGTAGCTTTTTAAATTAAATAAATTTTAAAATTGAAATAATATTTTAATGGCCCATGTATGCCCATTTAAATAACCAAATAGTGCAAATAATCAAAACATGCAAGTGTTATAATTTTTTTTCAAGTCCAGAAGCAGATAATTGTTGAAGTTTGCAGTTTTAATCAACTACACAATGGTCAGATTCTGTTAATAAAGTATTTTACCACAATCAATTATTACCTTAAAATTCTAACAAATGAAAGAAATGTTATATTTGAATGACTTTTATTTATATTAATAACACCTGCTTTTTTAATCACTGAAAACCAGGTGCTATTTAACACTAAGGAATAAAATACTGGATTTTAGCTCTTTGACACGTATTCCAACCTTATTCTATTGGAATTATAATAAAAAGGAACCATATTAAACTTTGGCCCTGAAATTATGATATTATATAATTTTATAGGAATTCTATTTTTGCATGCAGAGTTATATCATTTTAATGATGCATGAGGGAGAGAGGCAGAGAGAGAGTGAGTGTATCTGTGGCAATAAAAGTTTTAAATCAATTGCAGTGCTGTATTATTATCCCCAAAATAGGCAGAATGTGAATCAATACCAAAAATCATTTTTAGCTTGTTCCCAAATTTAACATTACGTTTCTCAATCCTAATAACCTTGTTGGGTGAGCGCTCTTATCCTATGAGGGAGGAATATTAAGCACTTTCTATTATTGAAATAAATAATTTAATTAAAATTTACCTAAAATTAATGCAAAATAATTATTTATTATAACACTTGGGAACTAGACCCAGTTCTATGAACTCTTGTCCTAAATGGATCCACTATCAAGAATAGTCAATTCCACAAAATAACGTGTCAATCACTAGGTAATAGACATGTCAATAATTAATAGCACAAACCTTTATCTGACACTTATACAGTGTTTTTGTTACTATATTAAATCAATTAGAATTTGATTCTATTTCTATTTGCACCTATTCTTTTAGAATGATTGATACGCTCTAAATCTTCCACAGCTTATTTTCATTACATAATTTTACTTCCTAATTTTCTGTCAGTTCTTAAGAAGCTTCCAAATAAAAAATTTGACTTGGGTATTAAGAAGTAATAACCATAAGGATCTCTAAAGAACATTTTTAAACAGAATAATACAAACCAAAAGCAATGACTTGAAAATCTCAAGAATATTTGCATAATCCATTCTGTCACTTTCCTTTTTCTCTGTGACCATTCGTCTGACCTACTCTTGCTCATAGCACTTGGCCTTTCTCACTGCCAACTTCTTTCTAAAACCCTCCACATTTGGATACCCTGCAAGTACTTTTTACTCACTTTCCTTTCCAATATTCATTCTGAGCATCTCTAAAATTGTGAGGTAGCTGAGAATTTCTCCAAGACTTGCCTCTATTCTCCCTTTGATACTGTCCCCCATGACCTACATTGCTCCAATTATTTTAATTAATTCTGTTCAAAGAAGGTTTATAAATATAAGGCACCTTCCATGACACTCCCCTTTATCACCATCCTTGGGTCCAGTGCCATATTTACTAACTATAATCTCTACTTTAATGCACTGAAGACATTTCAAACTTATCATTCCCAAATTGAAACAGATGCAGATACCTCCAAATTTCTATTTTATGATTTCTATTTCCTTTCTCTGGTTTTTGGACTTGTGAAAGATGCCCAGAGATCTATCTCAAGGAGAAAAATTCTATTATTGAAGGGAACCCTAAAATTTTAAATACGGGTTCTAATCTTGTATCAGCCACTTACTGTGGTCTGGGTCAGATTAATCTCTTCTGAACTAGAAAATCTATACACCTTTTAGAATGGTCTTTTAAGTATGCTGGCATTAATTATATGCTTAATAAAATGAAAATTTATTATAAGAGTGAAAAGTTGTATTTAACCAATTCAGCAAATTATTAATGCAAGCTCAATGTAAGCCAGGACATATTCAAGGCCCTGGAGGACATCAGTGAACTTGACAAGTACAAATCACTACCCTCTTGCAGCTTGAATTCCACTGGGGATCACAGATAATCAAATGAGTAAATAAAATGTAAAGAATGTTAGATAAGGAGAATTGCTATGCAAAAACACCAAATGGGTAAGAGGTAATGTATGCTGTTAGTTAGAGGCATTGTAATTTTAAATGGAGTTGTCAGGGAAGGCCTCACTGGGAGGTAGACATTTAAGAGAAGTCCATAAAGAAGTCAGGGAATGAGCTTGGTGGATCAACCAGGAAATGGGAATTTCAGGCAAAAGGAACAGCGAGTACAAAGTGAGGAGGAAATAAGATATTATAATATGAGTGAAATTGTATTACTAGTATTAGAAAGTAATAAAAATATTGATCTTTTTGAAGACTATAATTGTTTCATCCATAGTTACAAGAGAGTTCATAGAATATACATATACAGATGAAGAAAAGTGTTAAGATGTGAAAATTATTTGCTGCTTATATTTTCCCAGTGAAAGAAGAAGCACTGTCATCAACCAATTATTAGGGTGGGGGAAAGGTGCTGTGGTTTGAAGAGAAAGGATTGTAGAAAATACTTCATGATTGTTGGGCAGCATTAGGAACTCACAAGAGATTAATGATTATGAAATTCATTACCAGTCATCCTAGTAAGTATTGCATGTTTATGTGTGTCTGCACAGTGCTAATTGCTTTATATATATCTATATCAACATTGATCTTTAATAACAAATTTATAAATTATGTATTATTACCTTGTTACCAATGTGTAATTTTTACACATTCACTGATTTAATAAATTGCCATGTCATTTTTTGAAATTAAGCTCAGCTGATATAAAAATTATGGTTTTTGTACTATACCATAGTACAAAGCAGTAATCCAGTTATTGATCAAATCCAAGCTGATTAAAAGCTAGGATATGGAAAAGTAGTCTTTCACTTATATAAAATTGACTCCATAATCTTCACATTAATATGATGGCATTTTGGTTTTTAAGATTATTATGTCCATGAGATCATGAGATATTTGGAGGATATAATCAAAGAATGACTCATTTTTACATCAGTCAATCAGTTATCAGCAATCATCAGTACAGTTTCTACATCTTGGGCTTTCTGTTCCCCCAGACCCAACTCTCCAATATTAGAACATGACTAAGGGTATGAATTATTATTTTGGTTATAAGCATTAGTACATTATGGGCTTCAATTTTAAGAGGATTTCCTAGAAATGGTGACCTATCTTAGGTTATTTGAGACATTCATCAAGTGTTCCTAAATTCCTCCTGATTAGATCATGATAGATCAGTCTGGGCTAAATGAAAATTGAATAACGTCATCTCTAATTATTGGAGGCAAGCAGAGGCAGAGAATCAGGTTCTGGGAAGCTCAGTGTCTTCTTTTGACACAAGAGAGATCAGCTTAATGGTAGATGTTTTCTGTATTAGCTTCTCATGTTTTAATCCATGATATGAGTTTTTCATGTTCACTTCCAAAGGGATATTAAAAGCCAATATTGTTACAGCCAGAACAGTGACAAATTAGATTGATGTTTAATTGCTTTTCCTATGCCTTATATCTTTTTTGAATGTTAATGTGAGGCTAGATAAAAATATATCTAACTCAGTTTCTCTAGTCCTTACCAGGCTGTGAGTAAAAATTATATTAATTTACAGAAATTACTTTTTTTCTGTCTCTTGCTCCTATCTACTAGTACAGGACTTGTATCCTCTGCAATGTGCCCCTGATGCATTTCTAGGAGTCCACATTGAGTATGTTAACATATTTAATATCAGTTTACTCACAATGGCAATGTCATTTTCTGATTTATTTTTTCTGAAATACCATTGGTCATCCACAACTGCTAGTGGCTTCTGCCATTTGACTTTCCTGAGACCTTCATAAACTAAAATCACTTTGGTTGCTCTTTATTTGAGGCTCCCAAAGTGGTGCTCCCATTGTCTTACAGAGTATAAGAGTGATTACTTTAAAAAATATATATGGATATATATGTGCATATCCCTTACAACCCAGAAGTCTCATCCTTTTGATTATTTCCTTTTAGAATTTGAAGTAAAAGACACAGTAAGTAAATTTATTGATTCATATAGCTTTTTCTTCTATTCGTAATGCATGTACATTATACATAAATTCCCACATTATACAGTATGTAAATTAAAAATTAAAATTGCTCATTATATACAAGCCAAAGCTTATGGTTGTGATAGGATCCATAAGCAGTTTGGTGTGTTACCCTTGATTAAAAGCCTGTACTAAGTCTCATTCATTTTATTTCCATATTCTTAGCATGATTATAAAAGTTATAATTTATTATCTCCTATTTTATGTGTGTGTTAATTATTCTTTGAGAGATGGTTGTGGGGAGAGGATGGAATAAGGGAAAGGGAAAAAACAAGGTAGTGTACATGAATGTCCCTATTGAATATTGTTTTGATTATCCCTGTCAGAAAAAGAGATACAATTGTATTGGCTCTCTTTTGAATGTGATAACTTGATAGGAGGCTTCCTAGAAGAGTATTTTGATTTCAAGTGTAACCAAAATCCATCTTTTTACAGATAGAGTAATAAAAATATGAACCTCACTCCTATGACTGGGTATTAAAGGAGAAAATAGGCCCCAATCCTTAGGTAAAATTTTGCCATATATTGGGCTATATCAAACATGCCATTTTCTGATTGACAAATGTCAACGTTGCTGCAGCATAAGATAAAGATAAGATAAGATAAGATAAAACTCAAATTTTCTATGAATCTGTTGAAAAGCAATGCTCAAAGAATAGACTTGGGAGCAATCAAGTCATAACCTGGGAAGAATTACCATTGTAACATTTCTTTCTAACCACATCCCTCCTGCTGAGGATTTTGTTGCAAAAATTGCCATAGCAATTTTTGTTTTGGATCCAAGATGGCAGTTTAAGGCGATATGTGGTTATGCCATTTTTCTTTTCCTTCTAAAAACAAAGCCACCCCTTTTGAAGTGTGTGTTATACATTACAATTTATTTGAAATATGAGAGTGGGCTTTAAAAAAGCAGAATAACCACGTTTCCGTCTTTAAAAAACCTGCTAATGTTTCATGATCCAACTCAAATGCTTTTCCATTTTTGAAGACTTCTTTGACAACTAGATTTTCACCTTTCTTGGTTCCTTTAATAGCGTACATATACTTACCACAATGTACCGTTTTTATTGATTTACATGTATCTCTCCTTTACTAGGTTTTAAACTTTAATGATAAGAAATTGCTGTTTTTCTGTCTTTGTTTCACACACATAAACACTGTGACTAGCAAATGAAAGATACCCAATAAATGTTTGATGATTAAATGAATGAATGATTGATGAGAAGACTGTCAGTAACATACTTTGAACTTCAATTTCCGTACTTTCTTATAAAGTATTATCATTTCCTTTAATATTATGTCATTGTAATATCTCAGAATCCTTTTTAACTAGTCTGAATTACACCTTTCATTGAGGAAATGCTGTTGAATAGATAAATTATTAAAGCAGTTCCTTCCAAACTCTTAAATACCAGTAGACAGAGCTTTATTTTAGTCATATTTATTGTCTATTTGGAGTTAGTGAGCTAAAAGTCAATGAGCCGTAGTAGAAAAATCAAATGATGAAGAGTTTACAGGAATTCTATATGATGTGTGGCCTTTTGTTTTCCAAGTACTTTTGTCATGTCACTTATACATATTAGGTAGCATGCTGCTAATTGCTCAGTTATTCATTTGATTAAGGCAATTGTTTTATGTATAAATTTCTTTAAAATATTACTACATATGAAAACAAATCTGATGTAAACTAATGGAAAATATCTCATAAAAATATAATTTGCCTCTTGGAGTAAATTTTATTTATACTTAGATCATTTCATGTGGAGAAAACTAATATTACACAATGACTATTTTAAACAATATGGAAAATAACTTGAAACCTGGTTTTGGGCAGTTCTTCACCATTTTGTTTCATTGCTAATGTTATTGTTAGTCAGAATTTTAATTGTAGAGGCAAAATAATGGTAGTAGGAAATCTTAGTAACATTTCCAGTCATTAAAATTGACTATAACTTAAAGAGGAAAAAATAAAAAAGATTCTGTTCTTATATTGTAAAACGAGAGTTATGTGTAAAAGAATCTATGAAAGTATGAACAAACTTCCCCTTCTGATAGTAAGGGATATTAGCTTTGTCAACAACAACACAGCTTGCTATTCAATACAGTAGTTGAATATGATCGTATCATTATTTTGAAATATGTTTCCATCTTTGTGTATATTTCTTTTGTTTTCATTACCAAAGACTAAATATTGTTTGAATGGCCTTGAAGCAATGGTCATTTATATCTTGTGGGAACAGGCCTTTAGAGACTACGAGAGTATCAAACTGCAATGGAGAGGGAAACAATTTCTAATCTCAAACACAGTTCTGTATTTCCAAGGGCAATCAGATAAAACATTTGTGACCTTTCATCCTTATTTTAAAATATGATTGAAACATTTATATATAATACATTCTTTAGAAAAGGCCTTGCTGATAACTGGGTTTTAGAAGATTGATAGCTCAGAATAAAAACTATTTTGACCTTCAATACTGAACTTTGTCATGTCTTTGAAAGGAAATCTTTGAAATTTCAATAAAAACTTTAAAAAATTATATTTACTATATAGCATAAGTTGGCTGGGTGTATTATTTAATTTCAGTTAACAATCTTGGGTAGAAATTATGTATGTTCAATAGTAGCAGTAACTATTCAGTTCTGTTAAAATATGTGATTAAGGAAAGGATAGGCAAAGAGCTGAACTTTAGGGATGCAGTGAAGCACAATGTCAGCACTGTACTGTTGCAGAGCTACAGACTACTGGAGATGATAGGGGAAAACACTGTTCATAGGGGGAAGCAGCAATCAGAAACGGGCAAGACTTTTGTGGAATAAAGATTTGGGCAAATTCCAGGTCTATAATAGGAAAGGTCAAACAAAATATTAATTGAAATCAAACTTTTAGGTGTCTTCAGAATGAAATGATCTGTGGTCACAGCTTTTTCAACATAGGCAAACTTTGAAATAGCCTTATATTATGAATGAAAAACAAAACAAAACATGGTTATATGAAATAATTAAACGTCAATACCAAACAAATCTTAGACTTGGAAAAGTGTAACATTGCATAATTGTTGGCGTTTCTCAAGCTTATCTTTTAAGATAAGCTTATCTTTTAAGTAATATTACATTTCAACTGTAGTCAACCATATCTTGAAGGCCAAGTTTTCCACTCAAGATGAATGGTGGTACAGGTTATAAGTTCCTAATTTTTGCTGTCAAGTAAGTTCAAGGTCCATTTTTTTCTGCTTTCTTGAAAGCTCACTTGACTATACCAGTTGGACATAGGCCAATTTTGTGACTACCATGACCATAGCCTTAATGTAAGGAAATTGCCAAACTCATAGCCCCAGCAGAGAGAATGGCTCAGAGGGTTCCCTGGGAAAGGATAGCCATGTTTTTGATAAGATGAAACAGTCACCTTGGTAATGAGCTTACTGAATCTGAAAGGATCAGTTAACCCAAGGAAGAGAACCTATGGTTTGAGCAGAAACCTACAAGTGTTGTTTGGCAAGAAATCTTTGTCAAACAGAGATGGTAATTTTACCTGGGTCAGTCTGATTTTATCCAAAATTTGAACTGGAAATATGTGAAGGAACAGCTATACAATTAATAGTGGAGATGGCATTGAGTAGACACAGAGAATTAGATATGGAAAACGTAGGTGAAATACGTTTTCACAGAGCAAATATAGGATGAAGCATTGAGACTATAATCTAGACCTTGGAGCCTTTTAAAATTATTCATCCTTCTAGTTGCAAAGCTATTTTCTTGTTTTCACAAGTCTCTTGAAACTCCTTCTTGCCAGCAAAACCCTGCCAATTGGGTGAGTAGAATGAGTGTCTTT